>CAJVPU010001981.1:0-11511 GCA_910591775.1 Dentiscutata heterogama | reverse complement strand
TAAAAAATTTGGATAAAGTTCAATAAGTAATTTGAGCGAAAGTTCAGTAAGTTATAATTTGAGCAAAGGTTTAATAATTTATATAAAAAAATAGAGGTTTAATAAGTAATTTAAGCGAAGGTTTAATACAAAATAATTTGAGCAAAGATATAATAATTAATTTGAGCAAAGGTTTAGTGAGTAAAGGCTTAGTAAGTTAATAAAAAATAATTTTAGCAAAGGTTTAATAATTTATATAAAAATATAGAGGTTTAATAAGTAATTTAAGCAAAGGCTCAATAATAAATAATTTAAGCAAAGGTTTAATAATTAATTTGAGCAAAGATTTAATGAGTAAAGGCTTAGTAAGTTATATAAAAAATAATTTAAGCGAAGATTTAATAAAAAATACTTTGAGCAAAGATATAATAATTAATTTGAGCAAAGATATAATAATTAATTTGAGCAAAGGTTTAGTAAGTAAAAGCTTAGTAAGTTAATAAAAAATAATTTGATCGAAGGTTTAATAATTTATATAAAAAAATAGAGGTTTAATAAGTAATTTAAGTGAAAACTCAATAAAAAAATAATTTGAGCAAAAGTTTAATAATTAATTTGAGCAAAGTTTTAATAAGTAAAGGCTTTGTAAGTTATATAAAAAAATAATTTGAGCAAAGGTTTAATAATTATATAAAAAATAGAGGTTTAATAAGTAATTAAAGTGAAGGTTCAATAAAAAATAATTTGAGTAAAGTTTATTAAATAATTTGAGTAAAGTTTCTAAGCAAAGGTTTAATAAGTAAGTAATTTGAATGAAGGTTCAGTAAGTAATTTAAACAAAAATTAAGTTATCTGAGCGAAGGTTCAGTAGTTTGAGTAAAAGTTCAGTAAGTTATGTAAAAAAATTATTTAAGCAAAAGCAAAAAAAGATTTAATAAGTAATTTGAGTAAAAGTTTGTCAAACTTGAATATATTTTTAGATTCAAACTCAAATCAAATCAAAGTTTTTTAAAAAGTTTGTTTTTAATCTGATTCAAATATTTTTTTTAAAATAGTTTGAGTTCAGATTTGATTTGAAATCAAACCAGATTCAAACCTGGTTCAAAGTTTGATTTGATCCAATTTGATAGAAACCCTATTTCTGCCTATATACTAAATAAAATAGGATTTTTTTTGTAGAGACTTGTTCCTAAAATAGAATCCTCTATCAGATAAAAAGTATATTAGAAACCCATAATAATATACAATATCTTTGTAGATAAACCTTGCACTTCTTTGGCTATGTTTCTTTGTATAGCATGTACTTCTGGCTATTTTGTTATATAGTCAATAGCTACTATAATATAATGAAATATTCGAAATATAACTAGAAGTAGGCTAACTATATCAATGTCTATTCTATAGAATGGGGCTTCTATAAGTACATTATATAACTTTTCTTTAAATTTTCTTTTTTCTTGTTGCTAGTATCTTTTACATAGTCTAATTTATTGCTATATGTCTTCATATATCTGTGGCCAATAGTAGTATTATTATAATTTATTAAAAATGATTTTGGTATCTAGGTAGGTGCCTATAGGATAATCATATATTTGAGTTAATATAAGTTCAAGTTCATGTTCCTGGATAACTTTTAGCAACTTATCTTGTTGCTATCAATTTTTCTTATACAACTTTTTCTCTTTTATATAAAAAAATCAACTTTGAGATTCTAATTATTTTCTTTAATCTTTGGAAAAATATATTAGGTATTGTATATTTTTTAATACTATATATTGATGTTGATTCATTCTTTTGATTTAATTTGTGCTAGGATACTAATTACCTGAACTAGATTTTTGCTTAATATCAGGTTTGCATTAATTACAGATGCTCTAGTAAATACTAACTTTTTCAATTGGTTGTTTAGTCTTTTTTTGGCTAATTAAGCTTTTAACAATATAGTTTTGCTATAGCTAATTTCTTAATTCCTAAACTATGTGATCAAACTATTTTCTAATATTTCTTTACTAAGCAGTTGTACTTCTACTTTTTTTAGACATCTTTTAGCTTTCATGTTTATTTTAGTTTTAATTTCATTTTGATAACAATATCTAACACTACATGAATATTTTGATGTTTGATAGTTTTCTTGGTATACTTGTTTTTTATTCAATAGTTTAGTCATTTGGTAATTTGGAATTATTTAAGTTATATAGCTAATTTTAGCATTCAAGAGTGCTAAAATTGATGATGTAATATACTGCTAATTTAATTTTTTTAACTGCTTGAATATCTTTTAAGTACTATTGAATATTTCAATTCTTTATTTTCAAAATTAATTCTCTTTATCCAAGTTAATAACAATGACTTTTTTCTTTTTGTATCATTTTTGGTAGTTTAAATAGAGCCCCACAACTCACTCTACTCTATCTTGACCAACCTCACTCTAATATCAGGTTTGAGCACAGAGGGGAGATAAAGAGATAAAATAATAAAATAAAAATAAAACAAAAGTAAAAAAAAAAAAAATCAAAAAATAAAATAATTAGAGTTTTGTAATTATATAGTTTTATGGATATTTATATTAATTAAACTATATAACAATAGTTAAATATGGATTTAAGCTACTTGTTTTTTTAATCAAAAGAGATTTTTTTTTTGATTCAACTTTAAAATCATCATATTTACTATTCTATTTCTTATTAATTTTTTGCAAGATAAATATTCACCCTATAATGAATTATAATACTTCTAGTTAATGTGAGTATCGAGTAATTAGATTTGCTCATAGTCCTCCTAGTTGAAATTTTTATTGAGGGCTATTTATCTTGGCTATTATACTATATATATTGAATGAAACTTGAGTAGATATAATAATTATATTTTATATTTTTCTATTCAGCATTATTATTATTTTCAAATTCTAATTCACTAATAAACTTACCCTATTTGGGTATATTGATTAAGTAGATTTTATTAATATTTATAAGTTGAAGTCCTTCTGAGATGTTATTACTTAGAAGTTCAGCCTAGTACTTATCATTTGTCAATCAGGTTACTACTTTTTCTGCTTTATCAGCAGCTATTGCAGAAGATTCTAATATTGCCTCTCATACTTATAACTTTAAATAAGTTTTTTCTCTTTCTATTTTGGGTTTTTATATTTAATATTGCTTTTATTCTCTTGTCTTCTTCCTGATCACTTATTTCTTATCTTCACTCCAACCAATAAAGTCTATTTCTTATCAAAATCTTCAGAAAAATAGTTTTTCAACATAACCCTAAAAACTTTTACTTCTTTTGTAACTTTAGTTATATGTACTTTGGTAAGTTCTATATTATTATCATTTATCTTATTGGTACTTTCCATATTGGCTGCTTTTTGATAACAGCTTGTTGTTTTTCTTTTATTTTCTTTATTATAAAGTTTTTTTTTAATCATTTAAGATAATATATTAGTATTATTATATTTATGCCCTGTCTTGTAAATAATAGTATAATTATATAGCTAGTGTTGTAAAATCTACTGAGCTTATTCGGAAGAGGTAGACAAACACAGTTCTTTAATGTATAACCAGAGTACTGCTACTTCTTGCAGAACTATAAGAGCCAGATATACAGTAAGCACCCTTGTAAAAGACAAATCTAAGATGTCACTTCCAATATCTTTAGAATTCTGTGACCTCTTAACCTGCTTTAACAAATTTTATAAATACCACAAACTCCCACTTCTTCTAGCCCCCCAAACAATTAACTTCTTTCTTTTCAATCTAATCAAACATAGCCTTTGGAACAATTTACAAAATTAACTTGTAATTTTTATTAAATCTGATTATACTCTACAAGAATCTTGCCCTCTCCCTGATTATATTATTATACCCACCAAAGTGATATTTTTACAAACTCTCATACTCCTCTAAAATCATATACACCATACTCTTCTCCTTTCACATCTTTCAAACCTCCTACTAATTCTTCTAACACTTCTTACTCTTCTCTAATTCTTTTTATATGTACACATAATATTTGAGGCTTTAATCAAAACCTCAAACAACAAGTATAAAAACACTACTGTCTATCTAATAATTTAGATATTATTTGCCTTACTGAAACCAAACTAGCTAGCAACAACTTTATCTCTAAACATTTCATTACTCCTCACTATACCTACTTCTGGTCTTGTACAAAAAACTCTAAAGCTAGCACTGCAATCATAATAACAACTTCTTAACCCCACATATTCACAATATTGCTATCTTTTCTGACTATGCTATCTTTATTGGCCTGTTTTTCAAACATAACTTTAAATTTCACATTATCTTTATCAACCTTCCCTATGACAATGCCTCTACTAGACTTGAAACCCAAAATACTATTATTAAATAAATACAAAATACTTACATCCTCAATCTGCTTCCTATTGTACTTGGAGACTTTAATGCTTTAATGGACAATATTCACTTCTTATCTATCAAATACAAACTCCTTCAATTTCTTACTTACAACAATATGTATCTGCTTTATACACTATCTCATCTTCTCCTACTTGGCATAATACTAGATCCTGCAGTAAAATCAATTTCATCTGGGCCTACCACATTATCTTAACCTACCTTATATCTTTTAATATTGATGATACTGACAACAGTTCTCTTAGTGATCACAAAATTTTCACTGCCCGTTGGTCTTTTCTCTATACCCTATATGGCCAACAGAGACACAAAACATGTATATGCAGAAGAGTTTTCAACTACAAAATAATGAATGATGCAAAATAGAAAGACTTTACTAATTAAATCAACACCAATCTTCTCTCTAACCATACTTCTTCTATATAGATGCTACAAAATCTCTTGAAACTACCTGATACAAAATCCTTACTAGTACTATAACAGCTACACTACAACATATTCCCAACAAAAAATTCACAGTTTGAAACTTCTAACACATATTCTCTTCCAAGAATACATACAGTATTTATACTCTAATCTTAAAAAATTTAGCAATATAATTAGATATACAAAACAAGCTCTTAAATACTCTCTTCCTATCCCCTTCATCTCAACTCCTCTATTACTTTACTCAACTAATCCTCTAATCTAAACATTTCCACTTTACCACATACATATCAACTCATTATTTCCTGAATCACTAATGCTAATACTGAGTTGAAAAAACTTTTTCATATCTAGTACTTTGCAAAATTAAATCAAAATTTGAAATTGAGTCAATTGTTTGGAATTATTTGATCAACTTAATTAAGAATTTAACCAAATAATTTCAAATATTTGACTCAAACTCAAAATTTGATTTAATTTTGCAAAATACTATTAATACCTGCAATTTAGAGAACATTAAAGAAATCTAAAAACAAATTTCAAACTCTATTGACAACAGATGCTCCAAACTACAAACTAATCATACTTTAATGATAAACAGCATTCTCAACTGATACAAAGATCCTGTCAAGTTTAACAATATATGGCTTAACAATAATATTATTACTAACTCTCCTACTATCAAATTCTATATTCAACAACACTTTGATAATTGGACTATATCCTGTCATATCAACTCCAACTTATTTAACTCCCAATGGCAATCTGAATATAATCCCAAAACCAACATCAACCCATCTGGTATTCTAATACCCTCTTAGCCTTTACTAAAGAAGAAATTACTGCTATAATTAGCCAACTCTAATAACAAAGCTTGTAGCCTATTAGGCATTAGCTACAAAATATTCAAATAGGCAGGCTCTATATTTATTACTCAATAACTGCATTTTTTAATCACTGTCTCTTCTTTTAAACCATTTCCAAACAATGAAAAGAAGGCTGCATTTTTCTATCTTCAAAAAACTCATTTTTGATAGCAACCTTTGCAACACCAGACCTATTAGCTTGATTGAACACATCAAAAAGCTATATACTAAACTCCTCACTAACTGCCTCAATTTTACCTTTTCTCAACATAATATCTTGTTATCCTTTAACTTTGTTGCACTTCTTTGCAACTCAACTTTCATCTCTATTCATATTCTTAATAATATCATTGAGGATGCTAACTGTAATTCTAACCAACTTTGGCTTTTTTCTCAAGACATGAGCAAGGTCTATGACTCTGTTAACTTTGAACTCTTCCAAAAATCACTACACTGCATTCAAATACTCTAGCAACTTATTAATATTCTAACTAATCTACTATTTGATTGTACTAATCATGTCATTACAAATCTTGGGTTTACTAATTTTTACTCTGTTAAAATGGTATTGATCAAGAAGAAACAATTACACCCCTTTTCTGGAGAATCTACTATGACACTCTTATCTTATATATCTCTTCATATTTTTCAGGCTATACACTTTCTACTTCCTGACAAACTAGCTTTATTAATCCTTTCTCTAACTATCTTAGTACTTTCATATCTATTTATTCTTGCCTATATGAATGACACTTTATAGATTGCTCAATCCAAATCACAACTAGAAGAAATTACTAGTATTGCTTTCTCCTTCTATTTAATAGCCAATATCTAAGTCAACCCCACCAAATCTATATTTATTACTAACAAAGCTCTGATAATATTACATTTTTTAACTCTACTCTTCATTCTATTCCACCTTAGCAATCTTTTAAATTCTTTGGTTGCTAGTTTACTCTTAACAACAAACAAACTTCACAAATTAAACTCATTCAAGATGAAGCTATTCAACTTGCTAATATCACTGGTACCAAAAATATAACTGACAAACAAATAACCTATATTAATAATACTATTATTATTCCAACTATCAAATATTAACTTTACAATATTGTAATTCCTTTATTTACATATAACAAAATTCTTGAAAAATACCTTACTATAGCTAAGCACAAAATACACCTTTCTCACTCTACCTCCAACAGTACTCTCCTTAATTACAACCTCTATAATATCTACAATATCTGGAATATTTAACTTTAACATCATATTAGTAACTTTTTAAATTGTATTAATAACTCTTCAACTCTTGGTACCACTACCCACATTTACCTTTAACAACTATAAAATAATCTTTGAACTACTACCAATATTCTTCAACATCTTCATTCTATTATTGATAGTCCCAATAAGCATTCCACTACATTCTATAGGCATTAACCAATTTGTTTACCAAACTAATACTCTTTCCAAATCTTACAAATCCTGGGTTTTAACTTTTCACAATAAAAATATCATTATTAGACAAATTTGCAAAACCTTCATTCATACTAATACTATATCCATAACATACTGGCAATATAATATTAACACCTCTACTTCTATTGTTATCCTTTACCTCCTATCTTCTGTACTCCCTGTGAAGGTTGCAATCTCAACTCAAATCGTATATCTAGCTGCTGTACTCTAGAAGTATTAGCTATTCTTTCTACCTATTTTTTGGAAAAAAAAAAAGCTAACAAACAACTCAACTTTAATGCCAACTATATTAATTTCATCTGCTCTACTAAAATAAAATATCTTATCAACTTATCTCTACCACCTACTATTAATATTAATATAACTGACTTTCCTATTTCTACTAACTTTCACAATAGTGATACTTCTGCAAAACTTACTATAATCTTATTATCCAACTTATTCCAATATTATTTTACCTTCTATACTAATGGTTCTATCAAACAACTTGGTACTAACAAAAGTTCAATGGGTGTTGGCTGGGTCCAAGTCAATAATGACAAAGTTACTCATAGCTTTTCTGCTCAAATTTCTAACTGGCCCTCTTCATATAAAGCAGAACTACTTGCAATACTATCAGCTATTTCTATACTCCCTTACAACTCAACTATTAAAATCTTTACTGACTTACAATCTGTTATTTCTAAATATAACAAACTCCAAGTTTTGTTATCTCAGTCTTTAAAACAGTTTAAGTTTAATGCCTGGCCTATCTGGCTTACACTTCTTAATATTCTCAAGTCTTTTAATATCCAATTTACTTTTTACAAAGTCCAAGCCCATTCTGACAACCCCTTTAACAATCTTGCTAATCTACTTGCAAACAACCACTCTACTTCACCAACTCTATATTTTAATTATACTAATCTGTATAACTCTTTCTCTATTTTGCAATAAATCAAAAGCTCTATTAAAAGCCCTATCAGATAATTTATTAAATCAATTCACAATACTTAAAATATTGCCCTGTAGTTCTTACAACATCATGCTTATAAATGGTCTCACTCCTCTCACTTAATTGACTGAAAAGCCTCATAGCTATATTTTAATAACAACCAAAAAGTATTATACAATTTCACCAACTCTAAACTAAACTATCTAAAATCTTTTAAAATCAAAATACTTCTTAATATCCTTCCAACACATGCATATCTTTACTCCATATACCTGTCTATATTTATATCACTAACTGCTTCTCATGCAACTGCCTTGATACCCTTTCTTACTAGTACTCCTGCCCTGACAACACCTTTTTAACCCAAGCTATTAATACCTAACTTTTGACATACCAACTTAATAACTTAATATATAAAATCATCTCACATCCTGCCTTTAACTCCTCTCCATCATAGCTATACACCTACTCTCTATACTTTATATAAAAGATCTTATACCTATTACTCTAATTCAATCTTTAGACTCTTTTGATATTTCCTATTTGCAAGCTTTCCAACTCATTATCAAAACACTTTTAAAAATCTCTGACCAACTTTATAATAATATTTGAATTTCCTACTGCTCTCACTTTTCTTACTGGAAAAGAGCTCACCAAATCCTATCACAAATCAATACTATACCCCACACCTCTCTACCTTCTAGAAATCACAGAAATAGAATTTATTACACTTATAGTTGCCCTTGCAGCTTCACCAACCACTTATATTCAGAATCTAACACATGCTTTCCACTAGGACAAGCTTCTTTTAAATACAATATTTGGTCTACTATATAAATCAAACATAGTATACCTATTAATCATATCTTAACTATCCAAATCTAGGTGAGTCTTGACTACTATAGTAGGTTTAGATCATGAATAAATCAGTCTGAGCTTTATTCTTGTATATAATTTATATTAATTTGTTTGTATACAAATTGAGTTTTTATATAGTTTCTATGTAACTACTTATATAAATTATTTAATAAAAATATGTGCAAAACCTCACTTTAATATCAAAAAAAAATCTACTGAGCTCTTTGTCTTTTTAGTTTGATGGTTTGTAACTATTTAAGAGCAGCATAGTTAGTTACAACTATAAAACGTTTGTAATCTAAATAGTGGTAGAAGTATTCTATACTTCAGATTACAGTATAGCACTTCAATTTAGTGGCTATATAATTTTTTTTGGCTCTAGTAAGACTTTTACTAGTATATATTACAGTATGCTTTTTTTTGTCTTCTTCTTTTTGTGCTAATACTGTATCTAACCTGGTGCTAGAGGTATCAGTGTGAAGATAAAACATTTTTGAGATATTTGGATATTTTAGAACTGGTATAGTAGTTAGGTAGGTTTTTAGTACTTAAAATGCTTATTTCTTTATTCATATTTTATATTTTTTTTTAACAAGATATATAGGGGTTTAGCAATAGTAGTGAAGTGTTAAATAAAACACTTGTAATATGAGACTAGCTAATAAATTCTTGAAGCTACCTTAAATTTATTGAGATAAGAAATTCTTTAACTTTTTTTATTTTTGCTAAATCTAGTTTTACTCTGTTCCAACCTACTATGTGGCCCAGAAATTGTAAAATATCTCATATTTTTCTGAGTTGAGTTTCAATTCTGTGGCCTCAATCTTGATAAAGACTTTTTGTAAGTAATCTAGGTAATCTTGATAAATTTTTAAATAGATTATAATATCATCTAAATAGATAGCCACAAATTGGGCTAGATATTCACTTAGAATATTGTTTATAGTTTATTAAAATATTGCTGGGGCATTATATAGTCTGAATGGTATTATCTAGATGATATAAACTTCTTGCTTGGTAATAAAAGCTATCTTTTCTTAGTCTTCCAGTTTTACTTTAATTTGCTAGTACTTACTAGCTTGATTGAGACTTGAAAACCATTTCACCTTGCCAAAGATTTCAAGCAATTTGTAACAATAAATAAGCATCTTTTTTAGTTATAGTATTTAACTTATGATAGTCAATGCATAGTCTAAACATTCCATTTTTTTTCAAAACTATCACAACTTAAAAGGTTCAAGAACTTTTTAGTTTATAAATAAGGTCATTATCTAATAACTTTTTGATTTCTTTATTTAAGAAGTCTTGTGCATTAGGCACTATATAGTATACAGCTTGCTTGATTAGCTTGGCATCTTCTATGTTTATCTTGTATTGGATTTCAGTGTTATACTCTAACTTATCCAATTTTATAGAGAATAATTCTCTATATTGTTTTAGGATAAGTTTGGCTTCTTTCTTTTGTTCTTTGATAAAAGTATCTGCTTGTACTAATTTTTCTACAACTTCTTTAAACAATAACTCAGGGGTTTTAGTTTTTTTAAAAATAAGTAATTCTTCAATAGTAGTTAGAAAAATGGCTAGGTTTTTTATATCTTCCAGAATTGTTTAAAACATCTGTTTCTTCTGTTTATTCACATGATAACTTTTGACTTCTTTGGTTTTTTTTTCTTCAAAGTTTTTAAAGTAATCATTGCTATTATTTTGATTTGTTTCTTATATTATTACTGACTAGTTTTTTTTTTGCTTGATAAATAGATATCTCTATACTTTTGTCTAGATAATATAGAAACAACTTGCCTTTGTTGAAGTGAAGTTAGTCATGAATCTTTTAAAACCAATCTATTTCTAACAACATTATCTCTTCAGAGTTCTCAATTACTTGGAAGGCAGTAGATACTATTACACTTCTAATAGCTATTTTTATATTAAAAATTCTTTCAATAGTATGTTTTTGAGCCTTATTTGCTATAACTACTATTGTATTAGAGGGTTTAGTAATTTTTAGCTCAAGATTTCTTGTTAATTTTCTTGAAATTATGCTAACAATAGCTCCAGAGTCTAAAACTACTAATATCAGATTATTTTTAACTCTAATATAGTATTTTGTAGTAGTTGTTTTAGTGTTAAGTAAGGGCTCTATAAGGTTAGTTTCTTCTGGTATAGCTATAAGTAGATGTTATAAGGCCTGAAATAAATTTTGTCTTTGCTTTGAAACTTGTAGTAGCTACATATAAGTTGTATTAATATGATGGCATAGAAGGTCTTTGACAATATTATATAGTAGTATTAGATCCACTATAGAGAGTTTTCATTATTGTTTTGGGCAATTATCATTTTCTAATTGGGGCAGGGCTAGAGTGGTTGATAATTTTTGCCAAAATCTTTCTATTGATAGCAGCTAGTTTTCTACAAAAGTTGGATTATCTAAGTTGGTTTGGAGATAACTCTTTTTCTTATTTATTCCAATTAGACTCTGTTTTTGGTTGGTGTTTGAGAGTATTCAGACAAGTTGCTCTGTATGATATTCTACACAATAGCTGTGAAAATAATTAGATTCATATAAAAACTTTTA
>CAJVPU010001980.1:0-11511 GCA_910591775.1 Dentiscutata heterogama | reverse complement strand
AAATAGTGAGTTCTAGCTATATAATTTTTGGTACCCAGGTTTTTATATAGGTACTAAAGAGTTTTTATAGAATATAGACTTCTTGAGCAATCTAAAAAGCAAAATGAATACTTTAGTACCCAGGGTACTAAAAAAGTGTCCCAGAACTCCCAAAATTATCTTACTATTTTGTTTAATTAAATTTATTTAATTTTTTTTTTTTTTAGAATTTTTACCCGATAATGATGATTCAGAAATATTACTCAACCATATTGGTTGTTCAGTGCTATTGCATGATAATTGTTTAGTACAATTATCTAAAAGTCCAGTGCCTTTGCCCAAAATTTCAGTATCTTCGCCCAGTTCAGTATCTTCGCCTGGTTCAGTGTCTTCGCCCATTTCAGTATCTTCATCTATTTCAGTGCCTTCGCCTAGTTCAGTGTCTTTACCCGGTCCGGTGTCTTCACCCAGTTTAGTATTTTTGCCTAGTCTAGTATCTTCGCATACTAATAATATTTATTATCCAGTGTTTTAACCTAAAAATTCAATCGCATCATCCTATAATTAAGGTTGTGGTTAAGTGCTTTCGCCTAGTAATCAAGATTGTGAGCAAGTTATTCTGTTTGGTAATCAAAGTTGTGATTAAATGCCTTTACCCAGTAATAATCAAGATTGTGGCCAAGTATCTTCGCCTGGTAAGCAAATTGTTAGTCCTTCACATAATAATATTTTTTGTTAGTGTCTTTATCTAAAAATTCAATACTATTATCCGATAATCAAGGTTATAGGCAAGTTTTTCTCTCAGTAATCAAAGTTGCAGTAAAGTGCCTTCGCCTAGTAATAATCATCAAGTGCTTTTGCTTAGTAATCAAAGTTGTAATCAAATGCCTTTGCCTGGTGATAATCAAGATTGTTGTCAAGTATCTTCGCCTAGTAAACAAATTTTTGGTTCTTCGCACAATAAGTTTTTGCTAGTGTCTTTATTTAAAAATTCAATACTATTATCTAAAATAATCAAGGTTGTGAGCAAGTTTTGTCACCTGGTAATTAAAGTTGTAGTCAATTGCCTTTACCTAGTAATAATTATAGCCAAGTATCTTCGCCTAGTAAGCAAATTGTTAGTTCTTCGTGCAATAATATTTTTTGTCTGTCTTTATCTAAAAATTCAATACTATTTTTGCCCAGAAATCAAGATTATGTGATAGTTTTTTTGCCCGGTAATCAAAGTTGCAGTTAAGTATTTTCGCTCGATAATAATCAAGTACTTTCGTTTGGTAATCAAAGCTATAATCAAATGTCTTTGCCTAGTAGTTGTGGTCAAGTATCTTCGTCTGGTAAGCAAATGGTTGGTCTTTTATATAATAAAGTTTTTTGTCTCGTCTTTATCTAAAAATTCAATGCAATTATCCAATAATCAAAGTTGTGTTCAAGTGCTTTTGCCCGGTAATCAAGGTTGTGGTCAAGTTTTTTCGCCCAGTAATCAAAGTTTCATTCAAATGCCTTTGCCTAGTGATAATCAAGATTGTAGTCAAGTATCTTTGCCTGGTAAGCAAATTGTTGGTTCTTCATGCAATAAGTTTTTTGTCATACAATAAGTTTTTTGTTGTCTTTATCTAAAAATTTAATACTATTATCCAAAATAATCAAGGTTGTGGGCAAGTTTTTTTGTCTAGTAATCAAAATTGCAATCAAGTGCCTTTGCCTAGTAATAAAGGTTGAGATCAAGTGCTTTCACCCGGTAACCAAAGTTGTAATCAAGTGCCTTTGCTTGTTGTCCTCATTGATAACTCTGTACCTTTGCCTACTGATTATGTTAGTTCCTCTGAATCTTTATTTGAGAATTGTATTGGCCATCAAGAGTCTTTGTCTAATAACCATGGTATGTTTTGTGTTTTAGCTAATAATTGTTATTAATCAGGATATAATGCTAATTCATTAAATTCTAGCTCTTGTTGATGTTACTAACAATCATTTGAATTCCAATCGTTATGATATTCTGCGAGAAGCTGCGCGCTATAACCTTTAGCAATATATCAACAAGATGACACAACAAATGTTAAAAAAAAGAAAGCTTGTTAATATTCAAGTCAGTAATTTTGTAAAAGTAAACATCCCAAAGATCAATCGATTTAGTATTGATTGCCCTACTCTTCCCTGTAAAGTTTTGGAAAAAACTAGTGAAGATCAGTACTGACTTGGGTGTAAATTTGGTATAATTAGGATATGCTACACCTCAAGCGAATTTGAAATGCTCAGAACTATTACTTGTCCTGAGCTTGATGAAATTCCATCAAATCAAGTATTGATTCATGAGGCAGCAAGGCTGCAAAGTGTAGAAACTATATCAGGAACTATGTTAGATTCTATCTGTAGTTGCAAGGGTTCATATGATAGCAAAAGGAGCAAGTGTAAAAAAATGAATGCAAAATGTACAAGTTGTTGTCATAGTGGGCGATCATGTTTAAATAAAGATTAATATACAGTATTATTACATAAAAAATTGGTTTTTTTCCCGCATGTATTAAAATAAATTTATTAGATTTTGGTTTATAGAAAGATATTCATCTGATTGGCTAGATCTACCTATGATTTCTTATGATAATTAGCCAATCAGATTATATAATTTAATTAAACAAATTCATAATACAGACAAAACTTTATACTACATACTAGTGAAACTTAGATCTTATTCTTTATTAATTATCCTTTATTAATTATATTTAATTATATAATTAAGTAGAAATCATATTTTAATTATTACTGCCTTTGTTAGAGTTGTTAGAGACACTTACTACCTTTAAAATATATTATCAATTAGGCAATATCCTACTTAATAAAATTTTTTAGTTAAAGAAAAACTTACAAAAAATTCCATTATTTATTTATATAAATTCTTAAATAATCTTATTTTTCAGTTATTACAGTCGTTGCACTACTATTTTTCATTTATATTATTAATTAATATTACATGTTTCTACAGTATCAATACTATTGTAAAGCCATATTAAATCTATTAAATACTACTAAAGTAATATAAATAAGTATTAGAATTATTAAAAGAAGTAGTTTAAACTTAAATACAATAAGTTAGATTGTAAGAGTTTTTTTTTCAAATCTAAATTTACCTTAAATGTCTTGATCGGTATTTTTTTTTTGACTATTTTTTCGCATTTAGTACTTGTATATAGTTAATATATAGTAATAGTAATAAAATAGAAAATACTTGCTTCTAAGTGAAGTTCTTAAGAATATTGTTTATTTTACACAATAACTATAGTAACTATAGGCGTTCTTTTGAAGCTAGAAATGGCCTTTATAGTGATTTTTTATTAGTAAACGTTATATTCTCAAAAAGTACTTTAAACTATATAAAAAATAAGTTATCTGGAGTATTATGTGTTTTAACTGTATCAGATTACAACTTACATGCATCAGATTAAATCTTACACACATCAAATGACCGATCAACAGGTGACGTGCATCACCTGAAAATCAGCATCTGACATACGTCGAATTAGATCTGACACAAGAAAGTATCTGAGGCACAATATGTATACAATATTGGGCAAAAATTGTCGAATAACGGTAATTTGGCAAATAAGCACGTGCCACTTTGCGGCACGTGTAGCCAATCATTTGTCAAATTACCGTATTCGACAATTTGCCCAATATTGGTGTTATCCGGCAATTTATGATCATGATTGGTAGGGAGTTGCTCGCTGAGTTTTAATTTTGAATATTGAAATAAACATAATTACATCGTAACAAATAAAAAAAATAACAAAAAGAAATTTTTTCATGATCATATGAGTTTGCCAGATAAATATGCAATATTCAATTAGATATTAATAATAAAAATATTACTATTTATTAATAAGAAAATATAACTTTCTAAATTAGATACTACTATATGAACATGTGATAAATCTCTGTTATCTTATAATAGCTATCACCATTTGACTACTATTAAACCTCAACTTGTTTGAGAACGTCAAGTTGTAATATAAAAAATTAAAATAACTAACCAAATAATAAAAAATTTAAAATTAGAACCTTTAATACTAATGAAATATTAAATAGACAATCAGAAATCAAAAATGATATCCATAGAGCAATTAAATCTATTTTGAATATTCTTGTTTCTATTTAAAAACAATCTTCACTACCAACTCTTAGTTTAGAAGATACAATTAAGTTAAAACTTGGAGATGATGATCATAACGTAGATTGTAAGCAAAAC
Organism: Dentiscutata heterogama; assembly: GCA_910591775.1. Classification (NCBI taxonomy): domain Eukaryota; kingdom Fungi; phylum Glomeromycota; class Glomeromycetes; order Diversisporales; family Gigasporaceae; genus Dentiscutata; species Dentiscutata heterogama. Next base: position 7,292 of record CAJVPU010001980.1, on the reverse strand, counting down.
TACCATAATTTGCGCAAATAGTACCCCCTTGTTAGTATACCTCCCACTATTTGTACCAGGGACTAATCAAGTATATGTTATGAATATAATTGTAAAAGACCCAGGTATATCTAAAATGTATATTGATTGGTTAAAATTTTTGAGGCTCTGATTGGTTCTAATTCATAGATAAACTTTTGCATCTGTCAATAAAAAAAAAAGAATTTTTTTAATAAAAAGTTTGAAATATAAGCTTTCAAACTCTATCCAAAAAATGCTATGTTTTTTAATATTTGGAGGGTATTATGGTGCATTATGTTTACTGTGCTTTGTATTGTATTATATTATTATATCCTTTCTCTGGATATTGCCCAATTGAGGAAATGTATAATAAAATTAAAAGAAACCTAATACTGGTATAAATAATATCATTAGAAGCAAAAAATTTTTATATTATTTGATTTATTCCAATGAGACAAATCGAATAGTATTAAAATTTTTTGAGTTTGACCAGTGTATCACAGTATAACAAGTAGCGTCACAATACCTACATGCGTCATTATACCCTACTTTCCCTTATGTTTTATTCATTATATAAAATTAATAACAAAATGTATTTTTTTTTTAATTTAAAGCAAGTACCGTATATACAGTATATTTAAATGCCTTTATTATATTGAAATTTCTAAAAAGTTCTAAGAGAAAAAAAAAAAATAATGATTTTTTTTTTCACTAAGTTGGTCTCCAGACCATCTAAAATTTGTTGAAGATTTTCTAAAGCCAGGAGTTAAAATAGTTCTCTACTTCCAAATCATTATAATGCTCGTCAAAATTTTCATCTCCAAAATCTGAAATAAAATTATTTTTAGGAAATTGACCAGAGTCTTCATTATTATAACTTTTTATCGATTTATTTGACTTTTCACAGTTTCTATCTGATTCATTTGACCCATTACAGTTTCTATCTGATTCACTGGACCCTTCAAAGTTTCTATCCGATTTACTGGACCCTTCATGATTTTCAACTGATTTATTAGAATTTTCATGATTTTCTTCCTCACCAAAAATATAAGACGTAGAACTATTTGCTTTTAAAAAATTATAATCAAAGATTTGTCTGTTTTCAGAACCATCACGATTATTTAAAATCCCACAACACTTAAATGCACGTCAAATAAGTGTTGGATCAATGTCTTCCCAAGCTTTTTGAACTCATTGTGCAATAATGTTGTAAGCAGGCTTCTGAATTTGTCCCATGGGTACTAGCTTCTTAACTTCTTCATTTATCTACTTACTATAAAACCTATGAACCTGTATATATATTAAATAATTAATGCTTAAGTTGTAAGAAAAAAAAAAATTCATATGAATTCTATAACTGATAGTTATTTTTTTAATAATTCTTTAACATCTCAATAAATAAATATCTGATGCATTAGTAAATAAAGATGTGACCACAATATTGTAATTGGTTGTAATTATAATGAATTACGGCAAATACTGTAATTTATTATAATTATGACTAATTACAATATTGTGATCGTATTACTATTAGTAAATTTACCTTGTATTTAAAGGATTTATTTATAGCAACATCTAATGGTTGCAACCGAGAAGTTAATCTACCAGGAATTACTGCCAAATCAGTTTTTTTTTCTTTAAATCGTTGTTTAACTGAATCTTCAAGATGACCACGAAATGAATCAAGTACTAACAAAGAACGTAGATCAACAGAGCGGGGTGCACAGTAGTTCCACACATTTTTAATTCAAAATAATATTTCATCGGTGTTCATCCAACCTTTTTGATTAGTTCTAATTTTTACTTCAGTTGGAAATTCAAGCCGTGGCACATTTTTAAGTTTAAAAATAATTAGCGAGGGTAATTTAAAACCGTCTGACATATAACTAAGAACAACTGTAAAATTTGATTTTTTATATCTACAGGTTCTGATACTAATACTGCGGGCTCCAGTTTTATCAATTATAAAGTTGTTTGGCAAGTCAAATGAGAGCGATGTTTTGTCCATATTACCAATTAGGTTTAAAGAATATTCATGTTTCATTCATTAAAAAAGAACAAAACTAAAATAAATCTATAATACAATGACTCTCAAGTATTAATTGGAAACTAACCTTCGAATATCTAAATTATCAAGACAATCTGCTTAGCCGCAGTACTTGCCTCACCAAATCGGCTCTCAAAACCTTCAAAGTAAAATTACTAATATCTAAACTACCAACCTACCTACATCTCTTTCACAGAGACTCATTGACACACCCCAACCCATTCTGTACAAAATGCTCACAAATACTTGAAGATACAGTTCACATGCTTACCTATCTACATAATTCTACAAACATTGAAAAAATTATACACAAAGCTATAACCAAAGTCTGCCAAACAAATAAGATAAATATACTAACAATGTACAAATTTATACAAGATTTCATTTTAATTCACATCCACAAACAAATTTTAATTGGCTTTATCAATTTAAGTATACCACCAAAACTAGATCTACTCATTCAAAACAATGGGCTAATTGCACAAATATATCATATAATCACCAAAAGTATATATGAAGATATATGGAAACCAAGTCAAATGAGTTTGCAACAATCCACTCCAAACCCTTTAGTAATCATAACACCCTTAGAAATTCAAAATCCCTCTAATCTAGCAGATAATCAATTTCTTATATGCTTAACAATTTCATCTAATACAACTTTACATCCCTACTCTTTAATTACATAGCCTAGAGGTTTTCTGACTATTCTAGCTAAGAATAGGTCGAGGATAAATCATAGCTCTAACTTCTACTCTCTTTTGTTGAATGTATAAATTTGTACTAGTTGTATTCAATTATATATTTTGAAATAAAAGAATAAAGAAAAGACCTCTCTTAAAAAAAAAAAAAAAAAATATTATAATATATTATTCTAGTGTTTAAATTTTAAAATTATATTTTTAAAAAGAACAATTTTAACACTTACTAGAAGCAAAATTCACTATTGGGATATCAAATAGTTATAACTATTAGCCCAAATTAATTATATTTAAAATATTGTTTTAAATTCTAGTTTATATAGAAAGTTTGAAAAAATTTTATAGCTTTAACTAGTTTTAAATAATAATTAATACTCTAGAAAGTTTCAAACTAGTTAGATTTAAATAGCAACTATAGATACAATATTTTAAAAATATACTAAATAATTAATTGGTAAATCGTTTTTAAAGGGATAATCCTTATAATAAACAAAATTGAAAATTTATATGTTTTTTCTATAGTGCAGGAATGGAGCTTGCTTACATATAAAAGTATTTTTTTTTATTAAGTAATTCTTTCTTGTTGCTTAATTGAAAGTTGTAAAGCTAAATCTTGTGATTCTAATAGTAGTAAAATCATTAAAATCAGTTAGATAGATTATAAGATATGAGTATTTTTCAATCATTTACTATAGAGTTTTTTCTTAAGAATTGAAGCACATGGCATTCCACTTACTATATAAGGTAACTAGTCACATGCCCACCAATTTTTACTATAAAATTTGTACCCTTTAACTACGAACTACTAATTAAAGTTAAAAAGTTTAAATAAAAAAGGGTGTGCAAATGATCCTCTCAGACTCTTTTCAACAATCACTTGGACTACATTTTCTAAAAAATATTTTACTAAGAAAAAATACAATAAACTAGTATAAAACCTAAAGGGTTTAAATATAAGACATAAGAAACAGAACCATAAGTTGGCAGCTGTTATTTAGAGATAGTTCTTATATGCTACCTGCTAATAGCTTTAGAGTTTATTACTTATCACAAGCATGGCACTTGTCATTTAGAGATAGTTCTCATATACTACCTGTTGACAAGTTTAGAGTTTATCACTCACCAAAAAGATTTAGTACTGCGCAGGCTCTAGTGGATTAGTAGATGAAAACTTACACTCCTATACATGGTTCCAGATGTATCTATATTTTCCTCTCTTTCATCTCTTGTCGATTTTATCAAAACTTTCAAAAAAAGTAGGCATTTTGGCTTACCCCCTCCAAAAGATCAGCATTGTTTACACTTACTTAATTTAGATGAACTCAGTAGAATGCAACCATGTGTTTGTTTTGTTTATCAATACGATGCTATGATATGGGGAAGAGACTAGTACCCCTATTTAGGAGATACTTGACTTTAGTGAAGTTTTCAAAATGAGTTTTTAAAGATAAAGTGAAACTTTATAATCGAGATATATTAAAAGTTGCAATTAGTATATAATTTTTTAGACCTTGGCACAGGCATAAATATGCTATCAATACTGTTTTTACTTCTTTTTTGTTTTTCTTTTTTCAAAATCTGTGTTTTTTTCCTTTCTTCTTTCTTTTCTGTTTTTCTTTTTTCTTTCGCTTTCATCTTTTACTTTTATGAATTTTTTCTTTTTTGTCTTATGCCTCTTGAGAAAAAGAAAAGATTTAAAGGGAAAGTAGTCAGTCTTGATGAGCCACAAGTGCCATCCTTTGATATATTAATTAGCCTAAAACAAAGTTAATTAGTAAGGAGGTAAATACTTGTTATAGCAGATCATACATAGGTACTCTCTGAGCAACCAGGTAAGTCGATATTTGTAAATTAGACATCAAGTAGATTAAGTACTTGAGGATTTTGTATTCAATATATTAAAATTTACAAAGCCAAATAAAGTGTTAGCAAGATTGCCAAAGTTTAAAAAAAAAAATAAAAAATAAAAAAGGGTGTGGTAATTTAGTGAAGTGGTGGAGTTATCGCGTGGGGAATATACTAGCTGAACTGCCAGACCACCAACCAGAGAAAAAAGACATACGCTCTGGAAGCATATACCAAGAGAGGGTGACCATAAGGCACCTAAAGCCTGGGCAAACCAACACTTTCAGGTTGCTGGCTAGAAGTAAGGGAGAGACTGGTAAGGAATTTGGAAAAAAAAAAAGCTAGAACATGGGTACCAGAGTTGTTGTAAACCTCACAAGGGCAAGGAGTATGTAATAGGATCCTAATTAAGAAGGTTGTGGCTTGAAATATAGATTATTACAGCAGTATCCAAAAAGATAGCTTAAGATATGAACCTGATAGTAGTAGCACAACATGTACTAGTTAGGTGAAAGTTATCAGAACATGCAAGTAAATAAATAGGTGGAACATATACTATTCTGTTAGATTTACCACAAGGATAAATGCCTATGTGGCTAAAGTTTTAGAGTCATTCCACGGCATTGCTAATCTCAATAAGAGTGTTAGAGTAGGCATGTTACAGAGATGGAGCCAGAGGGTTTAAACAATTATCTCTCATAGTTGGGTGCAGGTAGTGTAGCTAGTGTGAAACCTAGGGCAGACTACTTAAATAGATAACCAAAAGTTGTATGTATAGCTAGTCATACTCTTATTAGTAATAATCAGAGAGCTTAAATAAATAATCTCCTAATTAGATTGCAAGTATGGTGGCTAGTGTAGAACCCAGACAGACTACTTAAATTAGATACCAAAAGTATATATATAGCTAGTTGTATTCTCATAAATTTGATATAATATCGTAACTATCTGAATAAGCTATATGCTAGGGGCCTAAGTGGTCACCTTAATATTTAAAAAAAAAAAAAAAAAAGTTTAAATAAAAATATTTAAAGATAGATATAGTAGTGTTTGTAGTCAATCCTTATTTATTGACTTGACTAAGTCAATATTTAAAATTCAGCTTAGCTAGCTAAGTCAGAGTTAATAAATATTTTTTACCTTCAGAATTTATCAGTAATTTTTGTCGTAACCTTATGTTCGTTGATTTTTTTTTTCAGATTTTCTTGGCTCTTACTCTTAGTACTATTTACTAAAAGAGATAATGTATCAAATCTGATTGGTACTTTAATATAATCTAACATAAAATCAACTAAGTCGATTTTTTGAAAAATTAGCTAACTAAGCTGGCTAAGTTGATAAAAATCGACTATGCAAAATTGACTACAAACACTAAGATATAGCAATTTAGTATAGTTGGTTGATTGTTATCTTCTAAGCTTTTATAACTAAAAATATAGAGTTTAAATTCCACTAGTAATGTTTTGAATAATTACTTTGTGTTATAGTAACTAATCTTTATTAATTAGTTGGGTTTTAGGGTCTATAACTTTAGTTAAACTAGTGTATTTATATACTAGAAGGTTCTAGAAATATTTGTATAATACTAGAGTTATACAGAAAAATGCAAATCAGAATAGGTAATGCAAACCTACAATAAACCTTTTGAAATTATAGAAAACTAAAAAAAAACTAGAAAATTAGAAACCGGTTTAAAAAAACACAAGTAAAAAAATAATGTAGATCTTTAATAGTATTATAGAAATAGCTAAAACTAAAGATAGATACTTGAACCAAAAATAAAAATGCAAAGAATTCTTAAAAATGAGGATACAAAGTACTTTTAAGAAAAAAAAAATACAATATACTTTTATAAAGGAAACCAATTAAGGCTGCTAGAGTACAAGCTAAAAAAAAAAAATATATACTATAAAAGTATATACAAAGTTAAGATAACTATAAATTAAAGATTTGGCAAACTCAACTTCTTAAACTATTAAATTAAAATACTCTAAAAGCTAGGAATAGAAGTCTATAAATTAGAAAAAGTAAAGTATATAAGTATTGAGATTTTAAATAAACTATAGCAGTTAAATAGATTTAAAACCCAACTACAAGTAGGAGTCTTGACAACTAGAGTTAAAAAACCTTACTAGATAGAATTAAGTTATAATTAAAGAGTTTAAATAGATAATTTTCTAGTTAGGTTACAGATATAGCAGCTTGTATAGAATCTAGAGCAGACTACTTAAATAAGCAATTAAAAATTGTATATATAACTAGTCATACTCTTATTTATAAAAATCAAGAAGCTTAAATAAGTAATTTTCTAGTTAGATTACAGGTATAGTAGCTAGTGTAGAACCCAAATAAATTACTTAAATAGATAACTAAAAGTTGTATATATAGCTAGTTGTATTTTTATTGTAACTGAAATTTAACTTTTAATAAAAAGTTATAGCTAAAGAAGTTATTTTTTTAAAAAAATAAAAATATTTAAAATTCACTCTTTCTGACAATTACTAATTCTGAATTAAGATTATTCAGATACAACATACTGTATATATTGAATATAAAAAATTTAAGTATTGTTAAAAAAAAAATATATAGTATATAGATAATTATATAATAAAATTTTTGAATTTTATTTAATTGATAATCCGCCAGTCAACAGAAGAATAAACATAGTGTAACGTGATGCAAATCACTATGTAAATCCA
>CAJVPU010001979.1:0-11520 GCA_910591775.1 Dentiscutata heterogama | reverse complement strand
ATTTTGTCGGTGAAATAAGTTTCGGTGAAATAAACTGTCGGTGAAATGGAAAATAAATGTCGGTGAAATAACATGTCTGTGAATTATTGTCGGTGAAATGTTATTTCTACGAAACGAGCGTCGGTGAAGTGAGCTGAACCGTAATCAAAATATTCTTGATTCAAATTGCTTCAGGATGGAATGACATTTTCCTTCTCATCATGATACATCTATAAAAAGTTGAATTTTAAATTTTCTGACATCCGTTAACATGAATTTAATCCAAAATAATTGACTCAATTGAAAATCCAGGTTACTGAATATTGGGTACATTTTAGGGGGCTTGTCTCCCGGTATGTACCTGATATTCATTGATTCAACCCGTGAATATTGTCTAAAGCCAGAAATGTGTGCCATTGGATCAATTCTTGTCAATACATCCAGGGGCGATTGCTAACAACATATCAATTCCAAGCGGCTATATTTGAGTTCTTGTTATTCAATGAATATCTATAAATACAAAATATTCACAGAGGTAATAAAATTACATGGTCACAGGCTATATTGACTTCTTGCTATATGTTTTAGTTGTGAAATTTTACATTTTTTAATTGTTTAATAAATATATACTGTATAGTATAGTATCTTGAAAGATTAAGACTCAATATTCTGATGATTATTAGATTTAGAGAATCAATCAGTTTCAAAATATCTCCATTGATCATATTCTCAAATGTAATTCTTTTACATTTGTGATGAACATATTATTTGCTACATTGTTTAATCGAAAGCAAAATACTTACAGTATTATACAAGTTATTGAGTATCATTGTTAGATAATTTGAAGTCGTTAGGTCATTTAACATGCAATAATTTTTACTGATTAATTAATAAACGTTGCTAAATATAAATGTCAATTTAAGTATATCGCATAATTTTTGTACAATTAGATGAACTTTAATAATGCATTTTTGATCAACGAAAAATTTTCCATAGACACTTTAAAATGCCAAAAAACATCGGGGTGTTTATTCACAAGCTCTTTAAAATCGATAACATATTGATTCTGTAATTCTGTAATTGATCAATCTTTGTGATCACCGGGTAATGCAATTTATTTATGGAACATAAATTTCATTATAGAGGTATTTATTTACTGTAAGTGCTTTATTTCTGAGTTTTACGGTACCGTATAGGCGCGTGATAACGCACATGGGCGTTATTTCGAAAATTTCATTTTTTTGAAAATCGCCAAAATAACGCCCATGCGCGTTCCGAAATAACGCGCCCACATATAGTCTCAGATAAGCTTTTAACAGTTGTAACTTTTTTCTTCAAAATTAGGATAATTATTCGAATTATCGCGTTCAAAATAACGCGCCCCTGCGCGTTGTTACGCGCCTATACGGTAATTAAAATTGCAAAGAAAATTTTATGCCATGCATGAATTATTGCTGCAAACAACTTTTTAGTGGATTTATATTAAAACGTTGTTTGATAATCAATTTTGATAGCTATAAAGGTATTAACAGGAGGAACTGTTAGTGTTACACATTAATTAAATTGGTGAGGGATTATATTCATCGCAATTGAGATTAATATAAATAATTTTAATTTTAATAATCACACCATGTGTGGGATTCACTTTGGATCGGGTACAGTTCCTCCTGTTTAAGGTATTATATGGGATCTTCATCACTTCACTGACACTCTTTTTGTAGACTCAACACTTCATCGATAATCAATTCGCAGACAAGTTTATTTCATCAATAATTTGTTTTGTTGACAAGCTCATTTCGTAGACAGTTTTTTCACCGATAACTCTAGAAAGTTTTTTCTTATAAATTACATTAATCCTAACTCCAGTTCTAAACTAAACCAATGATAATGACTAAAATTACATTGTCTGTGAAATTAGCTTTCAGTGAAAAAACTGTACGAATGAGCTTGTTGGTAAAATAAACTGTTTATGATGTGAAATTATCTATGAATTGATTGTCTATCTATAAAAGAAGCGTCAGTGAAGTGAGCGGAACCGATTAGAGGATTAGATTTCATATTATAGGTGGTTTAAGGAAATAATTAGACCGCTTTTTATTAATAATGTCAAAGAAACTAAATCATTTTTCATAAGATCATAAGCGTCTTGAATTTAACCTGAGTAGCTTCATAACACAGGATACTTAAGAAGCATCCTTTGGCGATTCGTCAAATGAATCCCAAATTCTCAGACAAATTTTACAAAATTCTGCCACGCAAAGCTCAGAACAAATAATCATTTTGAACCATAATACATATATACATATCATGTTGAAAGTTTATTCAATTAAACTTCGAAAATATTACAATGTAAAAGAGCTAAGTATTTAAGAAAAATATCTAAGAAAAATTTACATGAAATTGTGCTTTAAATTTATCTATGGGTTTTTACAGTAATTGGAGAAGCATCAACTGAACTGTTATTCGTTGGGGGTATATATTTTGTTGGGAGGCCATGCTTAACAATGTAATTATTTATTTGTATAAGCATTTAACACGACCCAATTTGTAAAAAATCATTAATATATTATCATGTATAATAAAAGAATTGCAATTTAAAAATATACTTACTCTAAATTTTAGTAGAATAGTTATGATATCTTTTAATAAATACAATTGTGTTGGTGTATCTGGCAATGTAAATGAAAAATCTCATCTACAAGATAGGCCGAATCAAAATATTTCATAGTATAAAAAACAAAATGCCTCCCTATAAAAAATAGCGCCTAAAAATATAATAAATTTTTTTGAAATAACAAATATATAAAAATTTTGACTTACTATCGACTATAATTCTGAATGTTTCAAGTTTTTGCTTGAGTTCTTCATAATATACACCCTTTTCGTGCAAAATTTCTTCCAAATAAGAAAATGCCAAACACATCGATATTCAAAAATTATAAATTCTAAATTATTTCATATAATGTATGTGTAATGCATGATGCTTTAATATTACCTTCCCTATAAAAAAAGTTTGCACAGTTATTGTAGGCATTGTCCAACAAAATGTCCGGAACGGAGTTGATTTTTCGAACAGGGTTTATGTTTGTACTGTTTTCATACCGATGTTTGTATGGGATGTAAAAAATAAAAGATTTTTGATCGAAATTATCATATAAAAAACGTATAAAAAACGCATTCATCCAATAAACATCCTTTAAATGTTCGAAATGGATCGATTTTTCCGGACAAAAAAATTGAATAATTTCAGAACTTTCCGAACAATTCCAAGAGATTTTTTTTTATAGGGCTTTTAAAACCTTATTAAGATCATTAATATTTTTTCTATAGTTTTCAATTATAGCATTTCCAATGACTTCAAGAAAGCCCGTTTGTATTTCAGTACCATTAATAATAGCCTTCAGCCAACCAATAGATCTTTGTTTGTCTGGGTGTTTAGATGAATCTTTTAGAACGGTTCGATTCATATTTTCTACTTCTCCTCTATAAAATATAATGCATAACTTTTTAGAGATTACTCATATGGTATTACCTAATTCTGATTATGATTTCCTTGTAATTACTTACGTTGCTAATCGAATAATATTATTCAGATCAAGAAATATTTCTTTACAAAGTAAATTTACAAACCAACTTCTATATTGATATTCACTGCTTTCTTCATCATTCAATACATGTTTTGAAAGTTAAAAGCAAGTTATACTATAATATAAGAAATTAATAAATTACAGATAGTATATATTATAGAGTTGTTAGTGAAACTAAATTGAGCTAATGAAACTTGTGCTATCTAAAATTTGATTGACTATAATAGTAAACAGCAATCAGATTTATATAATCACCAGTTTTACAGCTCAATTTAGTTTCACCAACAACTCTAATATATTAACAATTAAGCATTAATTAAATACCAAGAACTCACAATTTTTGATATACTGCATATTGTCAACCCATTTTAGACAGCCAATTTCTATGGAACCTGTAATTATTTTGATAGCTAGGTACTATAAACACTGCATCAAGGTCAACATAGTGATTTTCTGTAGCCTTCTTTAGTGATTCGTCATATTCTTTTAAAATGGGTTCAACTTTGTCTATAGGAAATATTGCTTCTGCCTAATCTCATCATTTTCCTAAAATATAATATTATCTCATTATAAATTGAAATGCAGCCAGATATTCAAATAAAAAAATAATTACTTTACTAAATACGTTTTTGAGTACTTTCCATTCATAATTGCTAAATTCAGTGTATAATATCTCTTTTGTTGTATTCTAGGAGAAAGTTTATACCATATCGTGCAATTCCTCCAACACTCGAAAGATTTCTTATTGTTGCACTATTTATAGTCTGGAAAAAATTTTAAACCAATTTCAATATAATAATGTTAAACAAAAAATATTAGCAAAAGTAAATACTCTTAATGATTATAGTTACATTGTTACAATATTCTCAGATAATCTGGCTTTCTTTGACGAATTTTTCATTCATCTGTAATTCTACATTCTCATACTGATAATTTCGCCAAAAATGTGTTATTCATGTTTTCTACCCTCAACTAAAAAAAAAATTAATTTTTACTAAGTTAAATTATTGGCAAATCTATAATGTGAAAATGGATTCGCATTTTACCTAGCCCAATATAATTTAAACTTTTACTTGATACATACTATGAAGATATCTACTTATGCGAAGCCGGAGAAGAGTGTTCGTGTTCACAGTGGCCATGATGAGATTTCAATTCTCTAATTTTGCCCATTAAAAATGCATATCCAAGTGAATTTGATATGTGTTTTAGAAAATTATCATTTGTTAAGGAAGATTCATAACTGACCTTATCCAAACCAATAGACCTTAACCCGTAACTTTGAGTTTAAAAATAATTTAAACATACACTTGTATAGATTTGAAAGTTTAAAAGATATCTCTATAAAATATTGTAAAGTAATTAGTATTTTATAATTGCACTCACATTCCTATAAAAAAAGTTTGTTTTTCCTTATTTAATTTTGTCATATTTTATACCTATAGCAACTCCATTCCGACACTTTTTGAATAATATCGACACAATTAAACAAAGGCAGAAAAACTTTTTTTTTAGTGTACCTAGAAATTAAAAATTTAACAATATACTTACTTTTTCAACCCTTTTATACTGAATTTTTCTTAGCACAATTTCTCATTTCTGCAGTGTACGTTAAGTTTCTTGCGATGTGCTCCAAACATCTTAGATATAATGAGTTGCATGATCGCTATCCTTTAAGAGTCTTTGTTGTCCAGGTGTTTCAAAAAATTATGCCAACTCCATCGATTGGGTGGCGCAATAAAGAAATATTCCAACTACTATCGGTATATGACTACCAAGTACGTAGCTACTAGATGTTTGAAGACTAGATCGAAATGAAAAGGAAGTGCAAATAATTTTGTTAAATAATACGTCTTTAAAAAAAAAAAAAAAAGAAATAATATAAACAACAAGGAATACTAATATAAACAACGAGAAATCTTATAAACAACGAATATTTATATATCAATATAAAAAGAAATAATACGTACTGTATTGACAGTTGTTTTGATTCATTGTTGATTGATTCTGGATAATCGATGTAAGTTGCACAAAACTCTTTTTAAGTAATACGTACAACAACAATCCCTAATTGTCCGCATGCATGACTATGGCTGTAAACCAAACCCGGTAATTTGGGACTTAGTAGAATCCCAAAGGTTTTTACTAGATTCTACAATTGTGTCGTAACCCAAACTATATTTGGGACAAGTCGACCAAATCCCAAATAGGATATCACATGATGTGAATATGATTGGTAGATTACGAGATTATCATTAATAAGATCGTTCGTTGGCTCAATTTTTATTCATGTATTCTATTCATGACCTCTGGTAGGATTTAGAAGCATACTTAACAGAAGTTAAAATGCCACTCTATACAGAGAAATTACATTTCGGGAGGTAATTTTACTGTTCTTTAAATTATTTGAGTGCTGCTAAATTGAAACCCGAAAGTGAATTTCAAGTTCTCATTCTTGGCGAACTGATCATATTTATAATTATAGTTTTCAGGGTTAAGTTCTCTATGGCGAAAACTTAAAATATTAACTTCCTGGTTTTAACTTGGCAGCATTCGTATTAGGTTTAAATTTGAACATTAGCTAACATATTGAGGTTCTGATTCTATATTTAAGGTCCTTTTCACAATTGGAAGCGAAAGAATATATAGCTTAATTTGTGTTTTATTGGGCAGAAGATTTGGTAAGGTCATATTGATGGTAGTTGTAATTTAATAGTAAAGACTATTCAAAGAGTTGTCATGAACAATTGAATTAAATTTTTGATATGGTAATAATTCAGAATACCATTTTTATTATTAATGTATAATTTATTGTATTTTATACAATAAAATGTAATAAAAATTTTTTTTAGAAGAGTAAGAAAAAATCAAACTCTAATAAACAACTTTTAGGACAGATTCTTGATAATAAATCACGATCCATCTCTGCAGACTATTGATAATAAACAAATGAATTGTTTACTAATCTGAATTTGATTTCGATAACGGCATAATCCATACCAGTATTTTTTGAAAAAAATAACCCCTATTTTGAAACAGCAGCGTTAGATGTCTTATTAGCATGTTTTATACTGGAGAACTGTTTTTTAATGATATTTAATGAATATCTTACGTGTATATCTTTCTTAATAACTAATAACCAACGTTGGATATTCTATATATATATATATATATATATATATTTTTTTTTTATTTATTTATTTTTTTTTAATGAATGATGTCTTACGTTCATATTTCGAACCTACAGTAATTCGTGATGATAACAATTGCAATATTAGAAAATGGTATGTAATATTTTTATTTATGATAATACAATTTCATAATATTTATAATAAATCATCATTAAAAAATTGAAATTCTCTTTCTACAATTGCTACAGGATCGAATTCCATATTACCACTTCTTTGTGTTGTACGATATAATTCTTCGGCATTACCTTGCCCACCAAAATTTGCATGTGAAAAATCAACTATTAGGCCGATTTCAAGTTTGTTATTATTTGATTGAGCAGATTCCAAAACATCTTCATCTTGTTCTAGTTCTATACTATTATTTTCCATATCAACATAAGTAGTTAAATCTAATACACTATCATATAGTTCACCTTCAGACAACTCTTTCCCATAATAATGAAGCTCATTTTTAAGGTTAGAAATATAAATGAATGAATTTGAGCCATAATTTCAATTTTTTCTGGAGACAAACATGTTCTTTAGGTGCCGTATAACCATCTTAAAATAGAGAAATTACGTTCACAACTTGTCTGCGACAGTACAACTGCAAAAATAGCTTTCACAAGATTCTGAAGATAGGGGTAATCATCCTCTATTACACCCCACCATAAACTGGGTGTTTTAGATGAATCGTAACCAAAGTCGAAAGGATAATCACCGTTTTTATAATTAATTAATTGTGTAGTAAGTATTCCACATGCAACATCATCATTGTGCATACTTTTATAGAATTTGGTAGCTATCTCACAAATTTGTCAGAACATTTCTTTATGTAGGCCAAGACCTATATATTAAATTAAAAATATAGTAAATAAATTAATACTGTAAATAAATAAATAAAATATTATCACTATTTAATAAAGTTTACTCAGGTTTTTTAATTGGCATCGTATACCTTTTTTATTTATACGTAGATTGACTTAATACATATAAAGTTAATCTATACTATAATAGCCAATAAAAAACCTGAAATTAAACTATTTCAAGATATATTTTTCTATAAAACTAGTTTTAAACTTGAAAGACAGTACAGTACCTCTATAACTCGGATGAAGAAGATAGACAAGCAAATATAGTTCAATTTCATATTCAGCATAATGTTTATTAAATATTTTGATAGCTGATTCACGAAAAATATTATTCGAAGGAATTCTGTTAATAGCCGCAGCTATCTTTACTATACTAACAAAGCAATTGGCAGTACATGCTTTCAGATTATGTATTGCTTCTTTGATAGGTTGGATTATAGATACAATTTGATGACAATTTGCATAAAATATATCGTCATCATCATTTAATAGTGAAATAATAGCTTGTTAACTAATTACATCATGATTTTTATCTAAAATCTAAATCAGAAAAAAAAAAAGTATAGTAATTAAAGCCAACTTTTATTTTGAGAAAATACAAAATTATTAACTATATATACCTTTTCAAAAACAGGCTTTAGTCTTACAATAGAAGACATAGTTCCAAAAATAGAAGCCTATCTGGTTTTAGCATACATTTCTAAGCCACTGCCACCTAATTTTATACTTTCAATACTATCACGAAGAAGTTGATTTGCTCTATATGATTTTTTAAAGAACTGAATGATTTGATTTGCTTGCTTTAAAACATGATCAACAGATCTAATTTTTACTATATCACTTGCAATAAGATTTAATGCATGAGCAATGCATCTGATATTCCAAATATGTGAATAATTATATGTAGTAATTTTACAAGCAACACGAATATTACTTCCATTATCTGTTACACATACTATAAATTTACTGGAGCCAATTTTATCAACAACATTGGAAATTTTAGAGGTGAGAAATTCACCTGTCTGTGCAATATTAGAAAAATCCAAAATTAAGTACAAATATTCTTTGTGATTAGAAGTAGAGACAATAAAATTATATAATGAGTCATTGGCGGGGGTCGACTATCCATCAAGTGCTATTAAAAATATATATTATTACAAAATTTATAAATACAAAAAAGGTTTATATTTTTAAATTTTTTTACCTAAAGTTAAGTTTTCTGCTTTGTTAAGTAACCTATCCATTCGTATTGTTATGCGGGCTGCCTCCTTATTAAGTATTTGTTCTGATAATGTAACCCTTCTAGGAGGAACCCACCCCGGCTTAAGTAGATAAAAAAGATCATGAACAAATAGATTATCAATTACAGAGAATGCAATTCCCACGCAAACAAAAGCTTTGAGTAAAGCTTTATTAATTTCATTAACTTTTTTACTTGATATAGGTTTATGATATGAACGTGAATTTGTTAATGATGATAATGTACTTTCATTATCACCGTCATTATTTCTTTTGTCATTTCGCTTTGCTACTTTAATCAAATAATAATGTCTTAAATTATCAGGAATATCGCCTTTGCAATGTAGGGCTAAATGGAACTCCATAGTTGTAGGCCTTTCATGTTTTCATTTTTCTTAAACACAGTACCGACATTGAGCACCATAGTGATCTTTACTACCAGATTCACCAGTATCGAAGTCTTCTCAAATAGGAACTTTTGGTTATCTACCTTTATTTTTTTGAAGACGTGTTTTACCTGCTTTCCGTTTGCCAAGCATTTTACTAGATTATAATGTTTCAAACACACTTTCAGGAAAGTCTTCCATATTAAACTTTTGTTAATTGCTTTATTACAAGGATGTTGAAAATCGATTTTATTAAAATTTTAAATTATTTATATATTTGAAGCAGCACTTACTTGTATTCTTTAACCAAAATAGTTTAGCTTATACTTTGATATAATTATATACTTAACAATTATCAAATCATAATTGTAACTATATACATTAAATGTTTCTTTCAAAATATAGTTAGATGAAAGTCAAAGATATTTTAAACAATCAGAAAGACCTTAATACGGCTATTAAAAAATAATCACTATTTAGGATTAATCTAATAGAAGTAAAGATAAATTATCTTTTTTTTTTTTGACAGTATCATAAGGTAAAGGGAGATATTCTCACGAAGTTAAATTTTATAAAATTTGCTTATAGCAAATCTTTATTAAAATATTATTGATTACACAAATTTTATTTCGATATACAGTAATATAACTTTTTGTCTATTTAAATTATAAAATCAAAAAAAAAAACAACTTGTATTTGCAAGACTTTTATTAGTGCGAAGTAACTACAATGGTCAGAGGATAAAGTAGCAGATCTATTGCTCATATAAATATAATTAACAGTTAAAGTAAAATAATATGCATCATCCACAGTATCGTTCGCTTTACACAAAGAGCAGCGTATGATTATTTTGCAATCCATTAACCAAAATCAAATGGTATAAGAATAATTGGTTTTGAATTTATTCTACCTTAATAATTAAAATATTCTCCTATTTATTAATAAATAAATAACGAAAAACACTATTTATAAAAAAAAAGGAAAAAAAAAAGCGTGGATCATATTTAAAACCTTTTTTACTCGTAAGTGAATTCTAAAGAAGCCAACAACTCAGTGTTGCCACCCTTTGTTTGAACACAAAGAAATAAAGGCATTACCAACTTGTCAAAACTTGGTATAGCCTCAGCACTATTATAGCATTAACGGAAACTTGTATACTAGCTTAAATTTAGAGAACAAGTGTGTGTACCAGATGCACGATCATTAAAATTCTGACCACTGATTGGTCGATGAGGTTTGGGATATGTAATAAAAAAAGGTCACCGGTTTGGGTTTTGAATTCAGTTTGGAATCACAATAATGGTTGACCCCCAAGCCCAAATTAGGTAAAAAGTCGTAATTGTCCTATTCGGGTTTGGTTTACAGCCATAGCCTGAAAGTAAAGAAAATACCAAACAATAAGCTCCTTGTTCTCCCGTTCACTTATAAATTCATACGTATTTAATCAATGAAATAACAGGAGAAAACGTCCCAAATATAGAAATAATAATCTAATTGTTATACAATTATTAAAGAAAATTTTTTATACGTTTTACAATACTTTTTTAAAAGCTTGGGTAGATTATCTCATCTATTAAACATAGTAAATTTTTAGATAAAATTGAAGCTCTCACCTTGATTTACAATATATTTGCTTAATCTTTTTTAATTCTACAGTATTCATATTACACTTTGCCAAACAAAGTTATAAGTAATTAACTAACACAATATTAACAAATCTTGTTTGTTGTGCAAAAAAAGGGTAAAAAGGTTTAAAATAATGATCTAGAAAAGTAATATAAGTGTAAATTTTATAATATATAATCATTTTTTTGTATGTATTATATAAAATTTCTTTTAAAAAGTTAAAGCATACATAATAGTTATTAACTTCACTCTTTTTTTTTTTACAAAAGTTTTTAGAGGGTGTGGCAACTTAGTGAAGTGGTGGAGTTGTCACACCCTCAAACGGCAGGTCTAGAGTTCGAATTTCACAGACAACGATTTTGAAAAAACTAGATCTGTATCGGTTAATGTTAAGATTATTGGTTGAATCCAGATATCTGTAATCTTGGTCACACCATCTTAAATGAGAGCTTTGGTGCAATAAATCCAGGAAACCAGAATTACCGAAAACCTGTTTGGCAAGTCCTGAGTTGGGAGTAGCAGTGATCTTTAACGGTGCTACAGAAAGACTGAATTTGGAACCAGAAACTGAGACTGGAGAACCGAGCGACCAGGTCCTTAAGTGGGGGGACACACCAGCCGAACCGCCGGGTCACCAACCGGAGGAAAAGGACATGTGCTC
>CAJVPU010001978.1:0-11520 GCA_910591775.1 Dentiscutata heterogama | reverse complement strand
GGAACCGGACATTTCTAAAAAATCGTAGAGTATGGCTTTAAGGCTTCCACTTCGTTTCCCTCAGCTCCAGCCAATAAGTTATGTTATCAATAACCAATTTTTTTTTCATCATTGTTTATGCATTTAATATACGAATACTGCATACTTACAGTATAATAAAAACAAAAAGAAAAAAAAATTCATATCCTCTTGCTTTTAATATTCATATTTGTGCATCAAAACATTAGATTTACTGTATTTTTTAATTATTTAACAGAGTAAATACAAATGAATTCATAAACTTTATGAATTATTGTTCAAGTATTTTATTTGAAATCTGCTTTTTAAATTTTTTTTTTTTTGATGTGATAGTCTAATCGGTAATTTTTACATAATTGCTTGACCGACTCGATCCGAAGAGTCAGTTGAGTCTCTGCTCAAAGAATCGAATATTAGATACTGCAACTGTATCCTGTGCGCTGCAAATCTTGTTATATAAATGCAAATCATTAGACATTTCACTCGACCGCTATATAATAATAAGTTGTTCAAAAAATCGGCATTAAGACCAATGAATTGTTAAAATCTTCGATTTTGATCAAGAGCAATGAAAAATGATTTTTATGATACGATTTAATTGACAATCTTTTTTTTTTTACGTGGGTTACTATTTTCATTTCCGTAGATTTAAATAATTCGTTAAGATAAATCTATAACTTTGCAGAGAATATTATGATTTATTACTGTATTAATGCTGAGTAAAAATCCCAATTTTTGGTTATTATTCAATATCATACTGGTATATAAGTCCGGAACTTAAATTTTTATGTATTATATATGTAAAATTACGTTTTTGATATTTTTTATTGATTAAAATCAAAATCGTAATTTTGGTCACCAAAAGCGCATAGAAATATGCTCCGAACAAAATATTTTTTTTTTGCAATATTCCGGAATTTTTTATTATTGGCTAAATTTATGTCATACGTACAGTCGAAGATTGTAATACGCCGAGTTAATGTTCAAAATTTGAATAAAATGTCGTTTTCACCTCATAATGATGATTATTCTGACCTTGAGAGACGTCTCAGAGAATTAAGGAAATCAAATAACAATATTGAAACTGAAGAAGAATTGTCAGCAAGGTTTACAAACCTTTTTGGTCGTCAAATAACTGTTGAAACAAAAGAGGTGATAAAAGATAGAACCTATAAATTACCTGCAGAAAATGTGTTGAATGACGAGGAGGTATTTTAAGGGTTATTGTTTAAGCTGTTAGTTCTTATTATTTAAATCTATATATGTAAATTTTTTATTATACAAAAGATCGAACAATTATTGCTATCCGAAGAGAATTTATTAGATGATGAATCATTATTTTCTATTCCACATCAAAAGAAATTAGACAGCATTGTTTCGAGATTTTTGGGTGATAATGATGAAAATAATCGTGAAGATGACATAGTAGCTTCAGATCTTATACATCAAATACAAGATGATGTTTATCTAGAAAATAAGTATGGTAATGAAGGAGACAAAAATATATCAGACTACAACGATTTGGAAGAAAGATATAGATTGTTAAAAGAAAGTGGCGTAAAATTATCTTCAATTAGTAGTGAAAAGGTACACGTTAGCCCATTAGGTCCTCCACCAAAGCCCTTGGAATTATCTGAGTTTGAAGATGATGATGATCCGGATACTTGGTGTTGTCAGTTCAACTTATTCGTATACTATACACAAATAACTAGTAATTTAGAAATTAGATACTGACTATTTAAATTTATAGGTATTTGTAATGAAGATGCAGTAATCAAGTGCCGAGATTGTGATGATTTATATTGTCAAGGATGTTTTCAATATGGCAAGTTGTAATTATATTATATTATATATATATATATTGATCAACCATTTTAGATTGACTTCATTATCATTAATTAATTTTGGCAGCTCATTTTGACAAAGATTCAGATAGCGAATTAAAACAACATAAATACGAGAAATATGAAAGAAGTGGTTTATAACAGACAAGAAAGATAAATCGTTAATTTAAATACTAAATATTACTAGATATTACTAGATATATATTACAGTATTATATACTATATTATTATTATTATTATTATTATTATTATTAAATTTAAGTTATTGTAAAGATGTTTTTGGAACACTAGGAAGTTGTTCCAACAAGTTTTGTACTTTTTTTTCTCGACGTTTTTTGTTAAGATTGGATTCTCGCAAATAAAATATATCTCTATGTAAAATATACTGTTTCGGCTTAGGTGGTGATGGAATAGGTGGTGGTTGTTCCTTATCCGTTTCCTTTTTATCTTTGCTTTTTTCAACTTTATTCTTTTCATCCTTATTCTTTCCATCCGTATCCTTTTCATCTTTATTCTTTTCATCTTTCTCGTCTTTAGTCTTTGTCGAATCTTTGGAATCTTTTTCGTTTTTAGCTGTCTTGTCTTCGTTTTTTTCTTTTTTGGTAGGATCCTTTTTTTCTTTTGATTTCGGTGGTGTTGGAGGAATTTTTTCCGGTTCAGGAAATGCCGTAGCGAATCCACGATCATCCAAGTGACTTTATTGGAAATAAAGTTCAAATATTAGTCATAACTTCATATTAATGCAAGCTTTACGCTAGAATTTAATTGATATAATACTTTTTTCGTTTATCGAAAGCCTATGAAAAAAATAATTGTTCATTATTCAAAATAATTGCATTAAACTAACCTAGTGCAAGTATAAAACCAATCTAACCCATTATCTGTGGTTAAAACTGCATTCGTATATTTATTGCACACAAAGCATGGTCGCTCTGTTGTTGCGGTACGATGCGTATATAGGTTCTTAAGTATAGGCACAGCAGGTGTAGTCATTTACGCAGGATAAAAAAAAATCAAAATATCAATTATTGGTGTCTTACGAATTAAATCATAAATCAGATCATTGGATCAGATGACAATAACAGGTATTGATATCAGATATAAGATTCAATCTTTTCCCACTGGTTATAATTTACCTTTATTTTAGAACGAAGATGTCGGATATTCGAAAATACTTTAATGCACCTAGTGGTGCTTCTAAGAAAAACGCGAAGAAGGTATTTAAATGAAGTCAATTTATTATTTATTTCGCGTATTATATTACTGATCGAGTTTTACACTATTGTATACGCGTAAAAGACTCCAAAAACGGATACTAATCTCGATCAAAGTGAAAATGTTCCCGAAGAACCAAAAGTGGATCCTGGTAAATCCAGAACGTCTAAGAGAGCAAAAGAAGATGATTCTTACTCAGAGGCTCCCAAAAAAAAGCAGCCGAAAACTACTCCACCTCCATCAGAGCCCAAAGAAGTACCTGAAGGCGCAGAAAATTGTTTATTCGTAGGCTTTATCTTTTCTAAATTTTTTACTTAATTTTGTGTATTTTTTGCATTTCTTTAATTGATTAAAAAAATATCTTATCATTTTTTAAGGGGAAAACGTTTGTCTTTACTGGTGATTTAGAAACTCTTTCAAGAGAAGACGCCCAGGATCTCATTAAACGTTATGGAGGGTAAGTAATTGAAATAGTTTTAATTAGAGAAATGTACATTATGGAATTTTATATAATTTCTACTTTTAGGAAAGTCACCACAACCCCAAGTTCACGTACTACTTATGTTGTTGTTGGTGACAATCCTGGTCCGAAAAAACTAGAAAAGATCAAACAGCATAATATTCAGACCCTGACTGAAGATGAATTATTAGACCTCATAAAAAACGCTCCTGCACAATCTACTGAACCCCCTCAACCCAGTTCTGCGAAAGGAAAATCACGTGCTTCGGATGCTATGGAAATTTCAGATCCAATACCCACCACTCCTAGTTCTTCTAGCACGTGTGTTATTTTATAATATAATGATTTTTATATGAGTGTTGCCAAGAGAAAACCTGCAAATCTTATTAGATAAGATTTGCAGGTTTTTTCTTGGCGGCTCCCATATAGACATATGCTTTTTTTGCCTTATTCCAGTATTCTTACAATTGGCTTTTTTTTTTTAGAACGCTTCTATCTCAATTATGGTCTGACAAATATAAACCAAAATCTCTTAAAGAGGTGTGTGGGAACAAATCTGCTGTTGAAAATCTCCAAAAATGGCTTAAGACTTGGTAATTTATGTCATATTATGTCATATTATTGCCATAATTTTTTAGTAGGAAAAATGTTAAAGTGTTTTTTTTTGATCGGATAAAACTTTAGGGAGTCGAATCTAAAAAGTGGATTCGATTTTAATTCAAAGTATCCAGCTGCTTTAGTGTCTGGTCCTCCAGGGATTGGCAAAGTACTAAACACGTGTTAACAATTTCATGCTCTATTAATTATGTAATATTTCTGGCAAATATTCAAATAATGTATTTAATGTAGACCACGGCTGCACACTTAATTGGCAAACTTGAAGGTTATGATGTGAAAGAATTTAACGCCAGTGATACTCGCAGTAAAAAAGCGCTGGAAGTATGTTTCATTTCAAGGACTTAATTTATTTTTATTTTTATTTTTATCTAACTCAATATTTATTAGATGGCTGTTAAAACTGCCACACATAATACTTCTATCACGGGATTTTTTCAACCTGAAACTGAGGTAGAATTGATAATATAAATTGATTTCAAAAGGGACCAATGTTTGTTTTAACAATTCTATTTTAGAAGGCGAAAAAAATGAGCAGAACTCTTATAATCATGGATGAGGTTGATGGCATGTCCGCTGGAGATCGAGGTGGCGTTGCTGAACTTGTTCAACTAATCAAGAAAACTCAAGTATATATTAAAAATATATATGTATAAATCATAATACTTGAGTGAAAAATGCAATTATAAAAAAAACATTTTTTTATTTTATTCAAGGTTCCGATTATCTGTATTTGTAATGAAAAAGGAAAAAAACTACAATCTTTAACTAATGTTTGTCAGGAGATTAGATTTCAAAAGTAAGTAAATGGTACGTTACATATCAATAGATAACTGCTATATCCACTAATGTGCAATTTATAATTATCAGACCCCGTGTTGAACAAGTCCGCTCACGAATCATGACTATAGCGTCAAGGTTTTTTGAAATATATCCTTTTTTATTATTTAATATTTTCTACTTTCGGGCAATTATATACCTATGTTATCTTTAGGGAAAATCTTAAGTTTAGCCAACCAAATATCGTGGATACGATTATCACGGGTGCGAATGCTGATGTTCGTCAAATTTTAAATAGATTGTCTTCTTGGAAATTGGCAAACGATAGCATTAATTATGATGAGGGCAAGGCTATGTATGTTACTTAGTTCCTAATAGAATTTATTAGTATAATAATAGTAATAATAATAATAATGTGTATATTCTACGTGATCTAGAAATAAAGCATCAGAAAAGAATGTAGTTTTAGATCCATTCGAAATTACCACACGGCTTTTTGGTACTTCGATATGGAATAACCGCGCGGGCAATTTAAATGATAAATTGGAATTATATTTTCATGAACCAGATATTGTACCGTTAATGATTCAAGTGAGTTTCTGTATATATATTTAACCTTTTACAACAATGAATTGCGTAAAATTGATCTATTATTAATTATTTTAAGGAAAATTATCTAAAAATTAAACCTCATATTACTTCAACCACCATCGAAAGAGAGGATGTAAATCCGAAGGAACTTGAAAAATTTGCTACATTAGATGCCATAAGTAAAGCAGCAGCCTCTATATCAGATGGTGACATATGTGCTTCGATGATTCATGGGTTAGTAATTTGGTTTCATAGTTATTAAGATATTAGAAGTACAAGTTATTATATCCATTTTTCTTATGTATATTTTAGATCCCAGCCACAATGGACTCTTATGCCAGTTCAAGGCATGTTTTCTTGTGTTATTCCAACATATCACGTTCATGGTAGTAATACTAGCGGTGCTCGTTACGCGTTTCCAAGGTATAAACTGATTCGTATCGAGATATACATCGGACAATACGCCCGAAGATTTCGATACTTATCACTATTCATAATTAAAAATATTTATTATTAAAAATCATTTGCAGATATTCACATATTCATATTTGATTATTGACAGTTTTCTGGGTCAAACCTCTAAAACTAACAAATATAAACGTATCTTAAGAGAGGTACAAATACATATGCGATTAAAAATTTCTGGAGATAAGAATGAAATTCGCCAGAGTTATCTTCCTGCTTTATTTACTGCACTCTCTCAACCACTAATCAAAAAAGGATCGGTAAGACAATGTTATTTAATGTTTTTAATTTACGTGATAATCATTTTAAGATGCATATTTTTTTATTTTTAGGAGGGAATTGCCGAAGTGATTGAGCTAATGGACCAATATTATCTTAGCAAAGATGATTGGGATGCAATAATGGAATTAAGCTTTGGAGGCGATAAAATATTAAAAGATATTGATAAAAGTGTTAAGACAGCCTTCACAAAAAAGTAAAATATATTTCATATAAAAGATATGGTTTATACTAGTCTGATTCAACAAGATTGACTTAACTTTTTTAATATTCTATAAGATATAATTCATCATCACATCCTGTACCTTTCCTCAAAGCTTCATCAGTTAAATCTTCAAAAACCGCTAGTGCTGATGCAGCTCCCGATTTTGAAGATGCAATTGAAGTTGATGAAGTTGTCAAAGAAGATGAAGAAGTTGTTAGTGACGATGATGAGGATCTATCCAAAGATAAATTTATTAAACAAAAGTCTGGAGCTGCTGCTACTCGTCGTACCTCAACTGGTACCAAAACAAAGGGTAGTCGAGGTGGTGGACGTAAATCTGTTAGTAAGAAAAAGTGAATTCACTCAAATTAATGAAAATTTGGATTAAATTCTTGCTTAAATTTAGTTATATGTATGTTATATTGTTGCATATTATCACTTTTTCTTAATATTGAAAGTGGAAAGCGAAAAAGTTAATTCTAATTACGTGATTTTGTCTGTTAATTGCCAGAACCAATTTTGTTAGAAAATAAATTTGAAAATTATTTGTCGAATTTTTTTTTTTTTTAGAATTTGTGCATTATCTTAATTTTTATTTGAAATTTCATTATTAGTGTAATATTACAAATATGAAGTATTAAATTGCAAAACAATAGGCAATCCTCATTGATTCTTCATTACCACAATTTATATCAATATAACAAAAAAATTCTAATGTACTATTACTATTTCGACCTCATAAAATTGTCTTATATTTAATATCATAAAATTTAAAATGTCTCAATAATCTGCAGCCCAACCATTCTTGTTTAAAAAGTCTTCAATTGCTTCTTTCATTGCTAAATTTGGATATAAATCACTTTCTCGACATTCACGCCTTGACAATGGGTCGAAATGTCCTATCTTTTTAAAATGTTCTTTCAAATGTGCTCTTTCATATGTAATTCCTGATGGAGTGATAACTGGATCATGCATAATATTGAAAGATATTTTGTCCAAGAAATGATCAGGTAAATCTCGAACTTTAAGATTTTCATCAGATTGACTAAATACTTGTTCTAATTGAGAGAGTTTTTCGTTGTGGGCTTGATTAATAATATCCATTTTTTCTTGAACATCAGGAGGATGTGAACTAACAATTTTTGAAAACATATTACTTTTCGATGAAACTTTTTGAAGTTGTCTCTCTCGTTCCGCGTTAATTAAACCTTTAACATATCTTAATAAATCTGATTCTCGTTCAATACGTTTTTTTTCTTCTAAATTCCATTTCTTTTTTCGAGCATTTAATAAAGCTTGAACAATTTCAGCAGAAAAAACTCCTTTATCTGCAATTGTAAGGTCATATGCTTTTTGTAAATTTGAAATAGCCGTGTCAAAATCAACTTGTTCTGTTAAAGCTTGACCTAACATATAATATCCTTTAACCGAAGTAGAATCTTGTTTAATAGCCATTTCACAGTCTGCTATAACATTGCCATAGTTTTTCATTTTCAAGTAACATAACGCGCGGTTTGTATAATAAACGGAGTTATTAGGAGCTTTATTAATAGCTAAAGTATATTCCGCGATAGCTTTGTTATAATCTTTATTACTAAAATGAGAATTCCCTTTCTTCTTATGCTGTTCAGCCTCAACAATGTTCGACATTGCGAGTAAAATGAATGAATGAAAGAAGCTTTCTCTCTTTTTCTTTATTACGTATTGGAAAAAAATGACGATTTTAGAAAGAGACGACGTTGTATTATATATAAATAGATAAAAAAAAGATGTACTGTACTAACATGTGGACAATAATGTTTCACAAAGTCACTTAAAAGTATCTCAAAAATAATAATAGTTTCGAAACATGCGGCTTATGCTAAAGAAAGAAATTGGTTGAGGCTTTCTTTTTTCGAAATAAAATTTTTTTCATTCATTTTATATATATCTATTTTTGCATTGAGATACGTTCTTTTAAAATAAAGTTATTTTTTTATGTTTTTCCAAACAATTCCAATGCAAAGACTCGTATTACGCATTTTGGGCCGTTTTTCTCGAAAAACTTTCATTCGTAGTGCCTGGAAAAATTTGAATAGTCTAAGTGAACACGATGAACTAATTGACGCTCTGGAAGCTCTCATATCAATGTCTCATGAAGGTTTTTCTTTTTTCTTCGCTAAAGTCTTGAATATTCGTGAAAATATTAAGCATTACTTTAATAACACGCTTTTTTTTTAAAAAAACTTGAAATTGTAATATTATAGAAAACGAATTCATTGAACTAATCACGGTTATTGCTGATGTTCTTTCGGAAGCGCCCATGGCCTCAGCCTTTTTGTGCCATATTATTGGTAAATACTTTTACTTTTTGATTCTTTTTTAGCAAAAAGAAATTTATGAACTATTATACATTTTCTGAAAAAAAGATACTTTATAAAAAATAGATAGTGCGGCTCTTCCTTCTAAAGAAACATCACATAAAATAACGACAAGACTACTTCAAAAACTTAAACCAGGTTTATGTATGAATTACTTTTTTTTAATTTTTAATATTCGCGTTATTGATTTTTTTTTAGAACTATATAAATCTTTTATCCAAAACTTTATAATTTTTAGGTCGAATTAAGCCAAAGAAACGTATACGAGTTAATGTCTCAATCATGTGGAGTGTTCTTGCTGAGAAATTGGCAGGTGGGAATCAATTGATAAAAATTAAAGCAAAAATCCAAAGCTATTATAAATAAATAATAATCTATTGAATAGGTGAAATTAGCTTATCACTATTTACAGATAATGTATGTAATACATTATTGGATTATCTCCAAAATGATAATGATCCAAGAGTGCGATTATTTGCTCTGATCGCACTAGAAAAATTTGGCATGACAGGGCAAAATAAACAAAAGATTCTTTCAGCTGAAAAAGATATTCATAAAATTTTACAAGTACTATTAAAAGAATTATATTCAAACGAAAATTCAACATATGACGTTTATCGTAAAAAACAATTAAAATTTTGTGTAGAATGGGCTTTAAAAAACACTTTTGGTATGTCACACATAATTTTTGGATTTATCATAGCTATACTTGCCGGAAAAATCTTGACAAATCCCAAATCTAAAAAAAAAAAAAATTCATTTATAAAAAATTAAATCCAAAAAAAAAAAAATATATAGTTTGCAAATATATCATATATATAATTACGAGAACATTCGTTTGAATGAAGATTATTGATAAAGTTTTGAGATAATAGTCTGGCCAACAGTTTGGATTTGAATAATAGTTTGGGATTTGGACAGCAAGTACAGTCATAAATGTTGAGCTATTTTTAATACAGTTGTTCATTAGCGATGTCTAATTTTGGTCATATATTAAAATAATTTTTTTTTATATAAATCTTTTATTTATTTACGAATCAGATTCTGGCAAGGTATAAAGTTTTTTTTTTTCCTTGTCTTTTTTCTATTTTAGAATATCAAATTTGATTATTAACGTTATAAATATTATATGTTTTAATTTGTAGCGAAATATATGGAATCCCGATGATAGTTTGACCAATCATAACATAAATGTGATGATGAACCCCCTGGATGCCACTGCTCATTGGAAACTATCACCAAATGGTTTGGAGGTATTAATTTTTCGACAAGTTATATATTGAATCTTTTACCTAAACCTATTATCAATTAAATTTAATATTTATAGATAAGGAATGATAATTTTGCATTCGAATCAATTCGTGCTACGGCTGGAGTTACTTCTGGAAAATGGTTTTATGAAGTTCTATTGCTCACCAATGGTATTATGCAGGTTTGTTCAGGCATATTCATCTTTAGCGGCTCCTATAAAATACAGTCTGAATAATTGCTGTGTGGTATTATTTAAAAATCGTTAGATCGGATATGCAACCAAACGTTGTACGTTCGGACCGGAAGAAGGTACAGGTATCGGTGATGATCATGTCAGTATCACTATACAATTGTGTAATTTTTTAATTCATGCAATTTTAAAATATATAACAAAAATTTTTGTATTATTAGTACGGGTTTGCATATGATGGATGTAGAAATATCTTATGGGTAAGATTTATCAAATGGATAAGCAATAAATATAAAATGTCAAATATAATAAATTATACTTTTTTAGGCAAACGGTATATCTGTACCGTATGGTGGCAGTTCGCCATGGAAACCAGGTATCGTGTAATTATGTATACGTTGATTGTCTTCTTTATTAGCAATAACTAATCTTTTTTTTTTATTACCTATATGCAACGAATTATAGGAGATATTGTGGGTGTATACATGGACATTAACCTCGGTTGTGTTCGTTTTTATCTCAATGGCAAAGATTTAGGAATGGTACATCCCCTTAACATTGCTCAATTTCGAAAATTGGCCGAAAGTGGACTGCATCCTGCTTTGTCATTTACTTCATATCAACAAGCTGTTGTCAATTTTGGGGCCGAGAAATTTCGGTAATTTTTGCAGACATAATTCATTATTATACCTATTTTTATTATTAGTCTAAATGTCCAAATACTCTTTTTTTTTTTTTAAGATATCCACCGTCATCATTATCTTTTGAAAAGCTCAATAATCATGTTCAACTATCAGCAGAACTCCGTGATTCAATACAAAAGAGAGTTTGGAGAACTTAACGTTACCGATCAATGTCCATAAGTTCTAGCTTGAAACAACAATTTGAGACGACCGAAGATGATTTTGATGCACAATGTTCTATTTGCTTTGCAATGCCTCCTTGCATTACGCTGGGGCCATGTAATCATGATGGATTTTGCGTGGAATGTGCTAAAATGATGAATTTATGGTATTTATATATTAATAAAAAAGGTTCTTTTTGACTTTTAACTCGACTAAATTTGACTAAATTTCTCGTATTTTTAGTCCGCTCTGTAGGTGCCCAATTTCATCGAGAAGGCCCATGAACAATAATAATTTACCACCCTCTCCTACAAAGTTATCCATTTCATCATCAATTCCATCTACAGCTATCGTATTACCCCCAACACCACCCGATTCCCGTTCAGAAACTTCAATCCCCTC
>CAJVPU010001977.1:0-11522 GCA_910591775.1 Dentiscutata heterogama | reverse complement strand
TTCAATACTTATATGTAATATTTAGTGTTTACGGCACCATCATATGTCAATTTATTTAAATATTAATAAATAAGTTTAGAGTAGGTGCTACACCCGAAGTACTCCCCTAAATATTAAAAAAAAAAAAAAAAAAATTTTTCAGAGTTTTTAATTTTTTTTTTTAAATTATATATTTTATTATTTAACCAGTTTATTTAATAAAAAAAAGTTATTCAAACTCATATCTGAATTTATTTGATATTTGAAATTAGAATTATAGCTTATACTTACTATTAGTAAGTTTTTAATTTAGAAGACCTGATTAATAAAATTTTTGAACTATAGAATTATCAAACTCTGATTTGATATAGCGAAGTATATATTATATATATTTTCTTATTATAAGCTAGAGTGTAAATTTTTTTTAATAAGAATAAATTATAGCTTTATATTATTACAAGATTATAAAACATATTAATATTTTTTTATTTGTAACTAATTTTATTATATCAACTATTTAACTAAACAACTAAACAACTAAATAACTAAACAACTAAATAACTAATTAGTCATGTAATACTAATAATCGATTAGTTGCCAACTTTAATTGCCAAATAATCAATTAGCAAATTTTTACCAACTAAAAACACTAGTTCTAAGTTCATATTATCATTATATATTTACACTTAGATTATATATATATATATATAGTATAACTTAATTTATACACTGGTCACTATATCAAGATTGCAGGGCATAAATTAGCTACACCCTGGGCCAGTGTTGTACATGGGCCATGTTCACACTATGTAAAATATTCAACATTCAAGATTATTCAAAATTGTCTAAGCCTATGTCTCATATTTAAATAATTAATAAAATAATATAAAAAATGGCATTGTTAAATCACACCACTGGTGTTTAACACCACAATAAGTTTTATTATAAGCTGCAGTGTAATATAAAGATTAGGTGTAATGTAGATTTTTTGTTTTTTTTAAAAAAAAAGATATAGCTCAAAATTTCATCTATAAAACTACTTTTTGAGTTCTAACAAAAAAAATTCCTTCAAAATTTTGGTATAATCTAAGCCCTATCTTATTCTAGCTTTTAACGCTAACCCTAATTTTAATCAAAATTTCATTTTTGTTTAGATAAAAATTATTTTGTTACGCTGCAGCTCATAAACAAAATTATTGTGGTGTTAAACACCACAGATATGATATATAGTTTTTGTAAAAAAATATATAATTATATATATTTTTAGGTGCTAGATTCATTTATGAAAAAATTAAAATAGATCATTTTAATAAAAATTTGAGTAATTTTAATTTGAAAAAATGTTCAAAATTGTCCAAAATTGTCCCATATACAACACTGCTCTGGGCACTATTTGGGCACTATATATATAAATGAAATTTCATCTCTGCTTATATCCAACTGCCCAGGATATAACTATTATATATCAAACAATCAGGTTAAATCACTATCTAAAACAATTTCAGGTTAAGCGATTTACATTATTTATATATTCAAAAAATTTACTTTATTAATAAGTATTATATGATAATTAATATATTGTGATTATTAAATCATATAATCTAAATTTTTTTAGGTGGTGTTTATAATAAATCTTAATATAATGAACACTAATTGTATAATGAAGGTAATTTTAAATTTTATGTTTAAATTAGCCTTGATATAATAAAATTATTAGTAAAGTTTTATATAATGAAGAAAAATTCTAGCTTCAAAGCTTTGTTATATTGAAATTATGCTATAATGAACAGATAACAATTCAAATAAATATATTAGATAATTTTTTTTTTTACTCAATCTTATTCTATATTAAATTTATATTAATATTAAAACAGATACTTGTTAATATATTTGATTTGAATAAATATTTCTATAATTTCTATAATAAATTATTTATATATAGAATAAATTTGAACTTTTTATATTAGAACTTTTTAATAATTTAATAAATTTAGGTTCCAAAATCAAGATCTAGTTTTTGAAAATTGAGTTCAAAGACCAGGTTCTAAAGTCCAGAACCTAAGAACTTTACCAACTCTAATTACATCTAATATCTGATCTAGTTAATAATAGTGTTCTAATTTAGATTAAAAACTCAGTTTGATCCAGGATTGAACTGAACCCAACTGAATTTGAAACTTCAGTTTGAATTTAGAACCAATCTGAAGTATTTAATGATTAAATATTTTAATATAGTCAATTTGGAATTTATATATTAGTGTAATGTGAAAGAAAAAGCTAGACCCAAATCTCAAAATTAGGCTTAATTTAGGCAATTCAAAATTTTTAGCCAAACCTGATCTTACGGTTCAGATCGGATGATAATCCAAATCTGTTGGATCTGGATTATTCAGAACACTAGTTAATAAATATTAGTTTTCTATTGTTTTTATTATTTTTTTTATATTACACCTAATTTAACCAATCATTATTTGGAATTTGTTAATACACGAATATTAGATACTCTATTGCCTTATATGTAGTGTCTTTTGGACAATAATAATAATAATATATACTAATTATTTTATATATATATTATTTGATTATTTTATAATTATTTGATAATTTAATTTTTAATTACTTTATATAGGTTTGGGCTCTATAGCTTAATTGTTAAATTAACAAACCCCTATAGAAATTAAGTTAAGATCTATGTTTCGAGTCAGGCTAGAGATAAAAAAACTCTATAACCTATAGATGAGAAGCCAAAATCGAACACAGAGCCCTATAGAAGTCCAAGTATAGTAAGATTTGATAGAGAATTTCTGGAAAGAGATCTAACTATAGAGAGTTGGTATCACATTTGGCAACATTATGTTTGGCAAGTAGCATCATAAAAGATTTGAGACAAATAGATTGTACATATAAATTCTCGAGACACTTAAGTAATATTAACAACCCAGATAGTCTGGGATCTTGTTTGGGAGAGTAATACTAATGTTCTAAACTAGAAGTAATGAGTAAAGTAGTGGATATAGTGAAAAGATCTGTATGATAGCATCAACAACTCAGGGGTTTGGAATTTTAATTAGGAAGATAATATTAATATCCAAACTAGGAGTAATGAGTGAAGTAGTAGATATGGTGAAGATCTGTAAAAAAGGATTGGTCTAATTAAATTCTAGAAATACTTCTAGCACCTATATAAGGCTAGAAGTTGTGTTAGGTATTGTGTTATATATTACTAACTTCAGTAATGAGTACTATGCTGGTACGTCATTAATTAAGATTCTAGATTTCCTTGTAACACCAAGCTGGAAGTGAAAACAATCATCAGTAGTATATCTATACATAAAAATAGATACACTAGAAAGCCTTTGATGCTCATGCAACAAACAATACCAACTTTATAGTATCATATAAGGCAAATAGTACACTATAAAGTAATAATCAGAAATTCTAATAAATTTGGCCATGCCTGTTTGGAAAGGTTGTGGTTTAAGATATAAATCATGTTATGGTAGCACCTCAAAAGTTGGCTTGAGATATGAACATGATGATAGTAGCACAACATGTATCCAAATCAGAGTGATACTAAATTAAATATAAGGCTATGTATACCAATTTGAAAGCAACAAAGCAAAAAACTGCCAAAATAAACCAAAATGAGAGAAAAAGAGAGTTACTGCAAAAAGTAGATAGGTGAACAAGATACTAATAACAATACAAAAAACTATATATAGAAAAGATAGATTATATACTAGCTAAAAGTTAATTAATAAGGTTAGTGTTTTGGGCTAAATTAATTTCTAAAATCTGAAATATATTACCAATAAGAAATAATTTCACCAGAGTGAAATAATTTCTGTTCAATCTGCAAAATATATAGTAATTTGCACTTTTTGAAGTCTGAAAATATTTCACTAGTGTAAAATAATTTAGTCTAGGCAAAATATTTTGGTTTTACCTGAAACACTAAATAGGGTAATAGCTATTAATTAAATTTTAATATATAGCAAAAATATGACTAAATTGCTTAGAGTGGGTATCATTAAATAGTCTAATATAGTACAACTTAATTCTTGTAATATATAATATATAATAAGTTCTTAAGTTCTTAATTAATTATATGGGCTGATTTATAAAATAGACAATAACTTTTTATCTAGTGATCTGTTTTAAATAATTTAACTGCCAAAATGTTTATCAAAATCTAATTATAGAATTCCAAGTTATTGTCAATTAAACAAAATTTCAACCAATGATCCTAATTATTTGACCAATAAAATTGGCCAAACCAATGTTTATGTAACTCATTTTATTGGTTTTTTAATAAAAAAAAGGTTATACAAATATTGGTTTGGCCAATTTTATTGATCAAATAATTAGGATTATTGGTTGAAAATTTGTTTAATTAACAATAGCTTGGGATCCTGTGATCAGATTTTGTTGATTTTGGTCTTGTTTGAATCCTCTCAATGAGCTAAACATTTTGGCAGTTAAATTATTTAAAACAGGCCACTAGATAAAAAGTTATTGCCTATGTTATAAATCAGCCTATATATAAAAACTATAGTATATAAGCAATTTACTAAAAAAAAAAAAAAAAAAATTACTTTATATAAGTGCTACCAAGAAAAAACCTGTTATCAGACTTTTAATTATATTTTTGTTTAGAGTGTAATAATGAACCCTTATAGACAAATATTTATATAATTAGTTGTTTAAATCAATTTAATTTTATATTATTTATATAGTTTAAAGTATTTTTTTAAAAAAATAAAACTATTAAAGGGTGTAGCAACTTAGTGAAGTAGTTGGATTGTCATATCCCAAGTAATTTCTAGCTAAGATACAGAGTTTGAATCCTATTAGAGATGTTTTAAATTTAAATACTGATGCTATAGTAACAGATCTTCATTGATTAGTTGGGTGAAATACTTGTAACTCTAGTTACACCAATGTACTCGAGCAGCAGGA
Source organism: Dentiscutata heterogama (assembly GCA_910591775.1). Taxonomy (NCBI): domain Eukaryota; kingdom Fungi; phylum Glomeromycota; class Glomeromycetes; order Diversisporales; family Gigasporaceae; genus Dentiscutata; species Dentiscutata heterogama. Next base: position 6,584 of record CAJVPU010001977.1, on the reverse strand, counting down.
GGGGCAAGCAGACTTGTACATGTAAAAAAGAATACTACTGGATCGTCCTCATAGGCCTTATGAGGTTCACTATCATATATAAAAAATATATTATTTTTTGCTACTCTACTTGGCTTTAGAATTATATTAGAAGCTCTATAATCATGGTGTAAATTTTTATATACAGGGATTGAATTCTAATGCCTTTTTCTCATTGAGATTGTTAATTTGTTTTTTTACCTATCTAAACTTTTGTTAATTTTAAGTTTGCTAATTTGTCTTCTTATCTTTCCAAAGCTTGTTAACCTTAAGTTCACTAATTTGTTTTCTTGCTTTTGAATGCCTTTCTGATTGTAATCCTGATATAAAAAAATAGAATAAGTATAAATTTTTTGGGATAGATATAAATTTTTTCAGGCTAGGTATAAAAAAATCATATTAGGCTATTTCCTAAAGGTCTTGACAGAGTAAATTTTTTCGAAAAAAATTAATATAAAGGCAAAGCCTCCTCACTTTGTGAGTCAAATCTTCTGTCTAGTGGCCATAGCCCTATCTCAAAATTTATAAGGGTATGCATTTATTACAATGTTCTCTTTCTTCTAATCCAATTGGGATAAAATATTCTCGACAGAGTGAGATATTAAGTTTTGTAAACTGGTCTCTATATCTATTTATAAGTTGCTTATAAGTAAGGAGATGGTTTAAATTTTTCTAAGCAATCTGATTTCTGAATTCTTGTATCATAGCCCCATAGTCCTATATCAAAGCCTATTAATATACTGGGTTACATAATAACTGTTAGCATGTTTTCTACAAAGGCCAGGTTAAGAACTCGTTGGCTTGCTACAAATCCTGCAGGGAATATGCTTCTTAGCCTTCCAATGTTCAAAGCACCCTTCAGGCCGATGGCAGGTTCACCCACAAACAACTCCAGTTTTGAGTAAATAGTTGCAAGAATATTCACCTATCATGATAAGAATAAATATTTATTTTAAACAAAAGTTTTTGCTATATTAATACAAAACTATATTTAATACTTGCAGAAGATGATTAACTACAAAAATATCGAATCAGCTTTAGTTGAAGTGATTAAAGTTTCATATAGCCAAGGCACCAAAAAATATGACAAATTAGGAGCGATGTATGTAAACTATCTTAAAACTTTACAACGAAAAAGAGATCCAGAAGATCATGTTAGATATGTTGCAAAACAGCGCGTCCCAAATGAGGAAACTTATAATGAAAGAATGGCAGATTTCAAAGATTGGTATAATGAAGAAGTATATACTAGTCTTGAAAATTTATATAAGTTGTATTTCGAATTAGCTAGTCAGGAAGAAGTTGTAGAAAAAAGATCCAAAGAAGAAGTAGATGATATTCTTCAAAGAATTTATGGTTTAGAAATTTAATATTGTTTAGCCACTGTGTGACTGCCTTCGACAAGGATCCGTTTAGGTGGATACTCAACTTTACCAACTTTCATCAATTGTTCTCTTACGAATGATCTTTCAGGACCATCTCCATTTTCATCCATAAGCCAGTATAACACCGGTTGATTTTTTTGTATTAATGATTCTTTAATGCGATAAATCTTTGGAGACCAATTCATATCAGTTATGCGTCTTCTGCCAAATTCTAATTCTCCGGGTTCAAGTAAATATAAAACCGAATCTTTATAGGTTAATCGAGGTTCATCAAATCCAATAGGTCTACGATGTTTTACAGATGGATCAGCAATTATTTTTTCACTCTTTAAAGCTTTTTTTACAGCTTCATTAGGAGACATATGAATTAATCGGGTAGGAGTATCATTATAAATGTCATCATTAATACGAAGATCTTTAACCCAAGATCGACATCTCTCAGATAATGGTAAATGAAAATCTACAGCATCTTGACAAATATAGGCATGTTTCTCAAATTCTTGATGATCACGTTCAGCTATTGATGTATTACGTTTAGATTTAGCTTGTATAATTTTTACGCCATGACTAAGTAATAAATCTCTACACTCACCTAGATATTCAGTACCTTTATCCACAATTAAAACTTTTGGCCATGTAAGATGATTATTAGGATCTTCATAAATTGCTTTAAACATTTTAGCTAATGATACAGAAGACTTATTAGTTAAAGCACAACTTTTACGAAATCTAGTCGCTACATCTTTTATAACACCCCTATGCTTGAAAATTCGATTACCAATTTTATCGTGAGAAAGAGGTGTAAGATCTGATTTATGTACTTCATTTAAATCTCGTATGCCATTAAAAGATGCATATTGAATAAATCTTGGTCAAGGTTTATGAACTAAAAAAGTTATCTGTTCATTTAACCAGTTTTTTATATCTGCTAATAAAAAATTATGACCAGCATTTCTACAAGCAACGTGCATTTTTTCAGCAGTCCGATAGTAACCTTCGGGCTTATAATATAGTTTTTGCAATATGATCTCCCTATCCAAATCATGGGCCTTCTGTGGGTCAATATAAATCACAGGTTTCTCCATTCCCTGCCAATTCGTTTTTCTCATTGTCAGGATTATATAGTATAATAAAAAATAGTTAACAATATATATTTGAGCACGAACTTGTGAGTGGATAGCATTATAGTCAATAAAAAACAATGGACGAGTTACAACAAACCAACCAAGAACTCTATGAGGTAGTATCGCAATTAGCGGAATCAAATAGGAATTTTGAACAACGTCTATATACCTTAGAAAGGGTTATAGGTATACGGGAAGAGAGAATACGATTTCTTGAAGAAGAGTTAAATAATGCTATCGAACTCTCTACACAAGAGAAAGAAGAATTAATAGAAGAAATTTCAAAATTAAAAAGAATCGTTCACCAACTTGAGGAAGAAAATAAAAGGAAAGACAAAGAAATTTCTAATAAAGATAGATAAATATCAGAATTCGATGAATGCGAAACAAAATTAAAAACCTGAATACGAGAGATATCTAAATCTGCTGGAAATACGCCTAAAGCACAAGATTATACAACCAGATTAGTAGATGAAAACGAACACCTTAAACGAGAAATAAATACAATAAGGGTTAATCAAATAAATAAGATTAATAAAATAAATCAGCAAAAAAATCGTATTACAGACCTGCTTTGTCAAAATTTTGCATCAGCATTATTAAGATATTGAGATAGATTAGAGCTTATAAATACACAAGAGGTATTAGAAAATACACAAGCATGGAATTATAATGAAAATGAATCTAATTCTGATGAAAATTCTCAAGATAATTATACTTTTGATTTAGATATGGGCACAATAGCTGAATTAGCCGATACTATAGACAGATCCTTAAATGATACAACAATATGTAAAACCGTTTTAACAAATCAAATTAAAAGATCAACAAGATCAATTCGACGTAAATATGCTAACTTGCAACAAGATTTGGTGAATGAACGATAGATTGTGATATATACAGGCAGAAGTGAGATCAGATATTGCTTGAACTTCATCAGTTACGGACTAATGCTTAGAATCAAGTAAACAGAATGATAAATAATATAACAATAAAGCAAACCCGTATTGGTGCATTGCTATGTGAAAATTTTGCTTTTTAGTTATTGTATCAGTGAAATGCCTGCCATCTACAACGATGCAGAGCCAATAAAGCTTTGCTAGAATATAATCGAAATAGGTTATATAAACGATATGAGAAGTGGAAAAATAAGACTCATGCAGAGTGCCAAAATATTTTAATTTTAAATCAACAAATTTTGGTGCTTCATAATAATCCACCAAATCAAATAAACATGGCTGATGCTAGACGTTTACCGGTATTAAAATTAATGGCTCTTGCTCTTGCAAAATTTCTACCTTATACAGGCCAAGAACCACCTGATGATTACTTGAATAAAGTTATTCAATCATAGGCATATCTTGAAGGGCATATGATGGTTCTTGAGAATGCAAGTGCAAGAGATTTTGACAATACAGTCAAGTGTAATATTTTAAAATCTATGATAGGTAGAAAATATGTTCCAGTATCAGCAAATAATAATCTTGAAGTAGGAAATCCAGCTATAAATTCTCCAGATATATTACGGGCTTGGATGAGAGCAAAATACCAACGGGAGATAGTTGGAAATTAGCAATCAGCTATACAAAGATTGACTCAAGAAAAATACCAACCTTATGATACTCCAGATACTTATAATGCTAGAGTTTGGCCACTATTATTAGGAGTAGCAGACAATGACGTGCAAGTTATAGGATTTCTTAAAAGCCACTTAACGGGTGATTTTTACACTTGGATAAGAATAGCTAATCCAGCAGGCATTAATACATTTTTCACTAATCTAAAAAACATGTGGCTGGAGCGTGGACAAAATTTGAGTAAAAGGATCCTAGAAGAATCAAGTCAAATTCTCAACCAAGAGCAAGCCTTACCTAGTATAAATTCAGTGTTCTATTCTTTACCACTAGTTACTGCAGCTCCTTAACAGCAAGGAATTTCTTTAGAAGATATGCAAAAAGTAATCCAAAATGCACTGGCACAGCAAAAAACTGAATACCAGTTTTTATTAGAAAAGCAAAAAGCTGATTTCCAACCACAAATAGCCTAGCAAGCAGTTGCTCAAAAAGCACAAGCACCAGCTCCACAAATTGTCGAACCAGTTAGACAGCCAAGAGGTCCACCACCTTCATTACAAACAGAAGAAGGTATGGAAAATTTTCACTTATCACAATACTTAAATAATTTAGGTATATTTAGTAGAGAAGATTTCGACAGAAATTATCTTATAAAGCCTTTTCAAAAACCTCATCAGGGACGATTATATTCATCAAATCAAAATGCTAGAATGGATAGAATAGAATCGAAAGTAGATGAAATTAGTCAAATGACATCTCAATTTGGAAAGATGATGCTTGATAACAAAAAACCCATAGCTAAATCAAATTCAACATATCGATACTTTCCTCTTCTAATACCTTCCCAATCCCAATATGCATTTCCTAATTCAGATGATAATGAGGATGAAGAAGGTGAATATAACGAGGAAGAGAATAAATGACATGCTCCATCTCAGTCAGAAAAAAAAAACAGGTACCAGTAAACGTAACAATCTTACCATCTTTGTCCTTTACAGTAATTGGCACATCTGTATACCATCCTAATGATTCAGATATATGTTTGAAATTGCCCTTTATAGCAAAGTCAGAAGGCTTAGCAGCTTTCCACCCCAGAGCATTAATTGTTGTATCATTCACTCCCCAAATTCACTTGCGCTATCTAAAAAAGAATTAGTGATCAATAGATCATTTATATTACAATGCAAGTATTGCAATGACAAAAACCATTCATCTGATTTTGATTCTTTTTCCTGGACTATATGAGACTGGCATATTTTATACATTGCCAATAAAAGCTTTGGTAATAGTTCATTATATATTTCAGGCTGACTAAGTTCTGGAAGCATTTTTTCATTTACCGGTACCTGTTTTTTTTTTCTGACTGAGATGGAGCATGCCATTTATTCTCTTTCTCGTTATATTTACCTTCTTCATCCTCATTATTATCTAAATTAGGAGATGCATATTGGGATTGAGAAGGTATTAGAGGAGGAAAGTATCGATATGTTGAATTTGATTTAGCTATGGATTTTTTGTTATCAAGTATCATCTTCCCGAATTGAAATGTCATTTGACCAATTTCATCTACTTTCGATTCTATTCTATCTATTCTAGCATTTTGATTTGATGAATATAATCGTCCCTGATGAGGTTTTTGAAAAGGCTTTATAGGATAATTTCTGTTGAAATCTTCTCTACTAAATATACATAAATTATTTAAGTATTGTGATAAGCGAAAATTTTCCATACCTTCTTCTGTTTGTAATGAAGGTGATGGACCTCTTGGCTGTCTAACTGGTTTAGCAGTTTGTGGAGCTGGTGCTTGTGCTTTTTGAGCAACTACTTGCTAGGCTATTTGTAGTTGGAAATCAGCTTTTTGCTTTTCTAATAAAGACTGGTATTCAGTTTTTTGCTGTGCTAGTGCATTTTGGATTACTTTTTGCATATCTTCTAAAGAAATTCCTTGCTATTGAGGAGCTGCGTTAACTAGTGGTAAAGAATAGAACACTGAATTTATACTAGGTAAGGCTTGCTCTTAGTTGGGAATTTGACTTGATTTCTCTGAGATCCTTCTACTCAAATTTTGTCCATGCTTTAGCCACATGTTTTTTAGTTCGGTGAAAAATGCATTAATGCCTGCTGGATTAGCTATTCTCATCCAAGTGTAAAAATCACCTGTTAAGTGGCTTTTAAGGAATCCTATAACTTGCACATCATTGTCTGCTACTTCTAATAATAGTGGCCAAACTCTAGCTTCATAAGTATCTGGAGTATCATAAGATTGGTATTTTTCTTGAGTCAATTTTTGTATAGCTGATTGCTGATTTCCAACTGTCTCCCGTTGGTATTTTGCTCTCATCCAAGTCCATAATGTATCTGAAGAATTTATAGCTGGATTTCCTACTTCAAGATTATTATTTGCTGGTACTGGAACATATTTTCCACCCATCATAGATTTTAAAATATTACACTTGACTGTATTGTCAAAATCTCCTGCATTT
>CAJVPU010001976.1:0-11528 GCA_910591775.1 Dentiscutata heterogama | reverse complement strand
TTAAAAACTCTATTATTAAAAAATACAAGTGTGTATAGTAGTGTTATTATAAGTCAAAAAAAAACTATAAGATGGTAACTATTATTTAGAGGTAGTTCTCATATGCTACCTGCTAATTAGTGTTGGGCTGGATATTGGACTTCACTTGTTTAGTCCAGTTCAATCTATTGGATCCAAAAGTATTGGACAATAATATATAAATCAACATATAATCATTATTGGATATATTGGACTAGATATATGTTCAAGTTTAATATCCAATCTAGTCCAATAATATAAAAATAGCTAAACATATATCCAGTTCCAACATTGCTACTAATAGTTTTAGAGTTTATCACTTACTGCAAGTGTGGTACTTGTCATTTAGAAATAGTTTTCATATACTATTTGCTGACAAGTTTAGAGTTTATCACTTACTGAAAAAACAAATATTTGCATGCCTGCTCCAATAGGAATCTTAATAGAGACTATAGATTGTTGTTACTCTTAGTAAAGAAAAACCTACACTCTTTAAAATAATACAAGTGCTTTTTCTTCCCCCTGCTTCCCCACTAATTTTACAAAAATTTTTGACAAAAACAGCTCACCTCTTTTAAAAAATCGGTATTGTTTACACTTATCAAATTCAGATAGACTTAGTAAAATGCAACCACATATTTGTTTATATCAATACAGTGCTATGTTATATAGCAAGGATCGGTACCCTGGTTTAGAGATACCCAAAATTTAATATATGTCATGAAAAGAAAATACCAATATTAAGTCGAAGCTTTACAATAGAGATATATTAAATATTGCAATTAGTATATAATTTTTTACCCTTGTACAGGTTATAATAGTATACTTTCTTTATATGTATGTTATAACTATAACTTCTTTTTTTTTGTTTTTTTTTTATCTTTATCTTTTATATTTTATCTTTCATTTAGTATACTCTTTCTCTTTTTTTTTTTTTCCTTTTCTTTATATTTTTTCTTCTTATACTCTTTCTATATGATTTTTTAGTTTTTTTTTATTGTAAATAAATTATTATTTAGTTTTTTTGCCAAGATCTAGGTAAAAAAAAATTAAAAGAAAAAAGTGGTTATGATAGGCTAGTAAATTCTGTCCAGTGAATTGTAGATTTCTAATCTGAGATAGATTAAAAAGAAGCAAAAAGGCTGCTTCTACTTTGGCAAATTGTATATAAATACTTTTTAGTAATCAGATAAATTATACTTTAATATAAAATAGCTAAGCTGTAAGTAGAAATTACAAGTATAAAACCTATATATTTTATTTTAAATAATAAAGTTGTATATAACTGCTTGAAAAAAAAAAACAACAAAAAATTTGTATTATATTTACAGAAATACAAACTATTTCTAAATAAAAAAAAATAAGATTAAAACTTATAACTATATTAATTAATCAACTTTAGTAAAAAATTCTTATCTTTTTATTTAAAAATTTTTATTTTTTTTTTTTATTAATATAATATCATAGTAGAAACTTTATTACAATAAATCTAAATTAATCTAAAGATTAATAGTCTTCTTGTTATTAAAAAGACTTGGGTAAGAGGGCAGATAAGTCATGTGACTAGGCTGCCAAATTCCTTCAACTCAGAACTAGTTAATAATAAGAAGGTATAGTTTTAGAAAGAATTTCTATAGTAAAGATTTCTAACTACATTTGTGCTACAAAAGCACCCAATGTGACATTACACCTTCTATTTTCTATTTAGTACTATTATTAAATTAAATAAATAAGATAATTCTAGTTAGGATAGGTTAGAGAAAACCTTAAGATATTAATCATGATATTATAAGAAGCATGTTGTTAGAGAGAAGCTTTATAAATATTATTTTTCAATAGCATTATGTGAATTTATCAATTGTAAGTGAGATCTATATAAATTTGTTTAGTTAGTAAATAAAGGTGTAGAAAATTTAGTGCACTTGGTTTTGGGTGTAATATTTCAAGCTATTTTTTATTGATGTTGAAAAGTGTTGTGTTTGAACCATATTTTATAGTAGAACCAATATAAGAGATTATTGGAAAGATTAAAAAGTATAGGCTCTGTTTGTTTTTTAATTAGGGTTTTAATATTTTGATATGTTGTTTTAGAGTATATTTCTAGGATAGTAGGAATAAGAGAAGTATTTTGTATTTGAGTTGTTGTTTGTTAGTAATAGAAGAGTATTAAGAAGTGTAGTAGATTGAATAGATGTAATTTGGAGTTGTTAGAGTATATTAGTAGTTATATTTATAAGTAATTGTTAGATATTTTATGTGTTTTTGAAGCACAGAAGAATATGAAGAAGGTTTTTGGTCAGAGAATATTTGCGAATATTGAGATTTTGTATTGTTGAAAAATTATTTGTTAAGATTTTAATATAGAAGAAGTATTTATAAGAATTATATTTCAAAAAGTTAAGTATCTTAAAAGTTAGATTCTAGTTTATATCTGATGTATAGTTATTAAAAAGTTTAAAAGATGACCAGGATATAAGTTTTTGAATTGTGATAATATTTTTGATAAAAGAGCATGCTTTAAATATGATGATATAATTGTTCCAAGAAAAATACATAGAAAGATTAAAGTACATATGAGAGATTGTTAGAAGGGGTTTAATAGAGCCTTGTTTGGCTAGCAGATCTGCTTGGTTGTGAAGAAAGTTAGTTGAGTGTGATTTGACTTTTATAATATTGATAAGGATATTCTTAATAGATTTAATAGAGTGAATAATAGAAATTATATCACAGTTTTTAGTTTGAATAAGTTTTAAAGAAGAGAAGTTAAGTAAATTTTTGATTACTAATAGGCTATTTGTGATGATAGTGACAGTAGAGTTAATTGAAATAACAAGTAGAAAAGGGATGATTGCTATTAATTTGGCCCAGGATAAGTTAGAAAAAAGAGCAATTGCTATATTAAATTTAATAGATAAATTATTTTTACAAATCCAGCCTATACTGGTTTGTATATTGGCTATTTAAAGGTTTTAAATAGAGGCATCTGCAGCAAATTGAAGATTAGTTAAATTTAAATCTAGTATATTATTGTATATTTGAATAAGTTGATTTTGATAATAGGAGGATTCAATAATATAGTATATTAAATGTATTTCATAAGAGCGAATATTAATTTGTGGTTGATAAGAAGGTGATATTGGAGATGGATTAAGATTATTAGCAATATCAATAATAGCAAGGATTTCTTTGTGATTAATTTGTATTAGAGAGTTATTAAACTTGATTTGTTTATATAGAAGGTTTATAGATTTTGAATTTGGTAGTGGGTTGACAGATTCTATTAAACTTGTTTGACCTTCAAGTAGATCTGCTAATTGATCAATTTTATAGATTAGAGTTTGTTAATATTTGTCATGATATAAGAAAAATATTTCGAAAATAGTTGAAATAATAAGTTTATATTTAAGGAGGAAATTAGATTAGTTGTATTAACAAAGCTATTTGTAAAGAGTAATTGAAGTTGTAATCATATAGCTCGAAGTGAATTTGTTTGTGTTATTTGTAGAAGTCAAGTAAACTATAAAGGTTGGTGGCCTCTGGTTGCTTTGTTTATATGAAGATAAATATTATTCTAAAGAAGAAAGAATTTATTATTTGCTGTTGTGATTTGTTTTATAAATAGGATTTTGTTGATTTTAAGACTATTAAGTATAAGATTATTAGGGGTTGGGAGAAGTATATTATAAATTAAATGAGTATGTTCAGGAATGAAAGTAGAGTAGTTTGTAATTTGAGAAAGTAGAGATATTGTTATATTATTTCTTACTAGTTGTAAAAGGTGAAAGAGAAGAGCTTAGTTTTGTGTTTTTCTAAAGTATGTAAGAAGTGCTTTTTTAGTGAGTTTTGAAAACCAAATTTTTAAAAGCCAGGATTTGATTTGGAGGATACCAATATTATAAAGAAGTAGAAAAGTATTAAAAGTATGTTCAACATTGGATATACTAACTTTCTATATTATGTTGGTGAAAGTGGGCAGATTGAAGGTAAGTAGGTTAGTAAGTGATATATTATTAGTATTTTTAGCCAAAGAGAGCATCTTTTTTGTTTGTATAGAAAGTAGTCATGAAAGTTTAGTCTGCATATTTTTTTGAATAGAAATAATTTAAAGAAGATATTCTAGAGAGGATTGGAGTATAAGATTAAAAAAGGAGGATATTTGAGGGGATAGTAGTTTTTTATATCTGATAAAAAGAAGAAAGTTTTCTACTTTGTTGTATAGTATATCAAGGGTTGGTTTAGTTGACCTTTTATCATCATAGAAGATATCTAGATATCTAATTGTGTCTTCAGGTTTTTTGGAAGTAATTATTTGATTATTGTAAGAAAGTGTGTAGTTTGATATTTTGGAGTTTTTAGAATGAATATAGAGTAAGTCAGATTTGGTTAGGTTAACTTCAATATTATTAAGTTCATACAAGGCAGAAGTATCATTGAAAATTTTTTGTAGAGTTTCTGAATATTTGCAGTACTACATTGTATCATCCATGTATACTAGTAGTAGTATTTTAATAGTAATTGGAGATGTGTTAGAGATTGTTTCAAGTAGGAAGGATGATAAAATTTTAAAGAAAAAGTCATTATATTTTTGGGATATAAAGGTAAGAATAGGATTATAATAGATTTTCTATAACAGAGGGAAGTAGGTTTCTCCTTGTTTAATGCTAGATTTAATCTGAATTGGTGATGTTAAGCTATGAGCTATAATTACTTTAGCTAGTCAGGAAGTATGTAATTCAATTATTAGTTTGATACCAAGAGCAGAAATACCAATTTTACAGCAAGCAACTTGTAACCATTTGATATTGATTCTATCAAAAGCTTTTGCTATATCCTGGAATAGTATTTATGCTTCTTTGTTATAGGAAATATAGTGTTCAATAGTATTGTGTAGAATTTGAATTAGTGTATGTGTTGAGAAGTTTTTAGAAATTGCGAAGTTTAAATTTGAAAGGAGATTGTTTGATAAGATTATTTTGTTTAGGCAGTTAGTAAAGATTTTGGTAAAAATTTTTTTAAGAGGTTTGATAATAGATATAGATTGAACTTAATTAAGTATAAAATCCCAGTTAGATTTTTTTAAAATAAGAAAGATATTTGAAGATTTTTATTTTGTTGGGATTTTTTATAATTGAAGACATTTGTTAATAAAGGATTTGAAGATTTTTTGTGCTAGAGAGCTAGCATACTTGACATATTTATAGCAGATTTCTGAGGGTCCTGCTGCTTTTTGGTTTGGGAGATTGGAGATTATTCTAGACCATTCTTAATCTGTAATTGTTTTAAATAGTTCATTATAATTAGGTTTAAGTTCTGGGTATGGTTGGTAAAGTTGTTGAAATTTAGAAAGAATTGGGTATAGAGATTTTTCTAAAAAGTATTCAGAGAAATGGTTATGTATTTGATTTAAAATTTTATTGTGTTCTGCTAATAGTATATTGTTAAGTAAGAGTCGATCGATATTAATATTGTTGTATTTTTTAAAGGTAGAGATATTTATCAGGTGATTTTATAGAGGGGAAGAGGGTTAAAAAAATTAAAATTTTATATATAATACCTGATCAATTGTATATTAAGAGCTAGGAGGAGGGGGTAAGCCTCTGATAAAAAAAAATCAAGTGATAAATATTACTACCCTAAGGATGTTTTTGTAAAATAGTCTAGGTGTTTCTAAAAAAGTTTTATTCCAGTTTTCTATTTTTTGTTTAATTTCATTGTATAGGTTTTGTTGATATTGATGATTAAGAGAGGATTTAACAAGTTGAAATTCATTTTTAATTTGAATGTGAGTTGGATAATTGGTTTGAATTGAGTTCTTAGAATATTGAGTTAGGTATTGGTTGAGTAAATTAGAAAAATTGGATAAGTGAAAGTGGTTTTTAAGAAATTAGATTTGTTTGTATCTGTAGAAAAGTAGTAATTGTTTAGGTGATAGAGAGTTTTGAATTTCCTTAATTGGTTTGATTTTTTTAAAGAGAATATGTTTGTTGGCTGTTTTAATTAGAGCTTTATATATTTGGTTTCATATAAAATTAAGTTGATTTTGGTTTGTAATTGGTTAGATTTTAGGAGAGATATGTTAAAGATTGTGTAAGGTTTGGAAAGCATAGTTATGGATAGTTTCTTTTGAGCAATTCTTCTAGAGAAAGCATTTTCTTTTTTATTGTTTAGATAGTTTGGCTTTGTTAAGGATGATTGTTATTTCTAGAGTTATTATTTAGTAGTCAGATTCTTGTAACAAGTTTGAAAGAATATCAGTATATTCGATATTAGTAATAGATAGATTGGTTCAGATCTGATCAATTTGACTTTGAATATTTGCTCATTTGAATGTATAGTTTTGGGAGTTAGGAAAAAAAAAGCAGTAGATATTTTTGTATTGTTAACTTTGAAGGTATTTAATAAGTTGTGATTCGGGTATAGAGGATTTTTTGAGGGGGAAAATAGTCAAATCTTGGATTTGGAACACTATTAAAGTCTCCCATAATTATTATTTTATAGTTAGAGTTTTGGAAGAGATTAATGATATATTTTTGAATATCTTTGCAAAGTTGTTTTTTTTCTTGAGTTAGAATATATATTTGAAGAAGACATATTGTCAGATTTTTAAAATAAAGGTCTATATCAATAATATGGCCTTTGTAGTTATATGAGCAGGCAATGTGTTTTGCTATTTTTCGGTGAATGAGAATGCCAACACCTGCTTGGTGTGGTGAAGAGTAGAAACTCCAAAAACTTGTATAGTTTGAAATTTGACTATTAAAGAATTTTCCTTCTTTGGTTGAAAGATATATTTCAGAAAGATCTAGGATTTCAAAGGAATTGTTATTAAGAGCTTTTGAGATTGCAAGTTTTTTATTTGAATAAGTAAGGCCATTGATATTTAAGGAAGCAATTTTGATAGAAATTGAAATATGTTTTAAAATAGATAAATTTGGTATAGGATAATTTGAGAGTTGTTCTAAGAATAACTTGCAGATTTGTAGAGAAGATATATTTGTAGATATTGAATAGTTAAATTTGAGAGAAATGTTTGAAAAGTTGAAGAAATTTTTAAAAAAAAGTAAGATGTGGTTAGGTAGAAGTGATTTTTCATATAGTAGGTAAATATGTGCTTCTTCAGAGTTTTGTTTGGTTTTTGTTTGGGCAAAGATTTTAATATATTGTTTAGAAAAGAAAGTTGGATAGTTTGATTTAATAAATTGTATAAAGGAGGTAATTGTTTGAAATGAGAGTAGAAGTTGGAGTTTGTAATAAGATAAAAATTTATTATAACATGTGTTAAGATTATAGCAATCTAATAGATTAGAAAAGAAAAGGTTAGTGGGTTTGCCTAATATAGTGTTTGTAGTTGAAAATATATTGTCATTATCTAAATCTTTAGAAGTAGGATTTTTGAAAGGTTTTAGTTTAGATAGGGTGGTATTTATAAATATATATGGAATAGTAGCTTTTTTTGATATTGTGAAAAAAGTGATCTGTGAGGGGGTCTTAGCAGAATTTGATGAATTGAAAGTTAAGGCCTTTTGGATTTCTTTTATAAAGTTGCTTACCATATACCTGGCTTTCATAGCTATGCAAGAAACTAAAGTTTGCTCTGTGTGTTGAGTCTGACCATCATTAGTTAGTTCTTTTACATAAATAGGCTTTACTACCTGCCTACTTACATCATTATCTTCCAAAAATAGCCTACTATTAGTAGAGAATATTATTATTTTAGAAGCAGTAGCTATATTAATGTTGTCTATAGAAGGAGTTATTGAAAAAGTGAACTGTAGAAGGCTGAGAAGTTTGTAAAGATTGAGGAGAGGAAGAGAGAGTTATTTAAAATAGATAGAATATTGATCTTGTAGTATTTAATAATAAATTATTCAGCCTTGATATAGTGTTTAAGTTCATATTCTTGTTGGATTTATAGCATTGAAAATTTAGATCGAGTTTTGATATCATAATAGAGAAATATATGTGCAAGAGTATAAGGGTTAATAGAAGATGAAATAGTTTTTTTCAAAGCTTCTTCGAGTTTAAGAGTTGAAATATCATCATTTACTAATGCAGTATTGAGATAGGCTTTGAAATAGAAGTAAAAGTAGTATACAGTTCATTTGGGGTTTGTTTTCAGATTATTAATTTTTGCAAATTTTTGGTCTGCTTTGGTAGCTAGTGTATTTAGTATTTGTATTGGAATGGCCTTTCTAAAAGTTGCTAGATATTGATTTTTTGGATGAAATATAGAAAGATCTAGATTAATTTGGGTAATTGTTGGGGTTTCTTTTTTAGAAGATGCTGAGAATGTTTTGAAGGATTTGTCAAAAAAGAAGATAGATAGGTTAGAAAAGTTATGTTCAGTATTCTGTAATAAGATAGTATAGTTTTTATCTTTGCAGATATGAATATGGTAAAAAGCTTCTTTAATAGTTTGAAAAGAGCAATCTTGAAAAGAAGAGGAATTTGTAATTTTATATTTAGAAGGTAAATATTTTTTGTATTCATCAGCAAGTATTGTTACTATCTGATATTTGAGGTAGTTACGAACTTTAGTTTTGTTGATTTCAGTAAACTGTTTTTTGTATACTTTAAAAAAGTTTTCGAACCAAGAGTTGAAGTTATTAGTATAGAGTTTAAGTGAAGGAATATAAAAAGTATTTATAAATCTGGTTTTAGGAATATTAAAAGTGACTGTAACTATGAATCAGTTATTGTTGTAGATGCTAAAGAGATATTTTTTGGTATTGTCATATTCGATGTTATATTGTAAAGAGAGTTTAAGTGGGTAAATATCTAGTTTTTTTATGAATTTTTAATAGTGGATTGTTCTATATTTGTTAGAGTAGTGACATTTATCACATGATTTTTTTTTATCAGAGGCTTACTCTCCCCTTCCCTAGCTCTTAATATATAATTGATTAGGTGTTATATATAAAATTTTAATTTTTTTTAACCCCCTTCCCTCCTAAAAAATTACCTAATAAATATCTCTACCCTTATAGAGAAAAAAATATAATCGAGCAAAATTAATTGCTACTTTGCTATGGTTAGCAATTGAGTAGAGAGAAATTGTATAATATGATTTAAAGATATAAACGTAATTAAGCTTGACACAGGTTGAATCAATGAATAACAGGTACATATCGGGAGACAAATCTCCCGATATGTACCCATTATTCTACTATAGATCTGCCAAATAA
Organism: Dentiscutata heterogama; assembly: GCA_910591775.1. Classification (NCBI taxonomy): domain Eukaryota; kingdom Fungi; phylum Glomeromycota; class Glomeromycetes; order Diversisporales; family Gigasporaceae; genus Dentiscutata; species Dentiscutata heterogama. Next base: position 2,325 of record CAJVPU010001976.1, on the reverse strand, counting down.
CTATAGCATATCGGTAGCATATTGGTAGCATATAGGTTAGATATCGGGAGGTAGATCAATAATGGTAACATAATAGTAACATACTGGAACATCCTGATATCCTACTCTTAGTCCATATAGTGCTAAGAGTAAGATACCGGGATGTCCCAGTATGTTACTCTTATATTACCATTATCGATCTACCTCCCAATATCTAACCTATATGCTACCAATATGCTACTGATATGCTACAGTTATTTGGCGGATCTATGGTAGAATAATGGGTACATATCGGGAAATTTGTCTTCCGATATATACCTGTTATTCATTGATTCAACCTGTGTGATAATAAGAAGTTTAGTAAATTTGGTAAGTAAATTTTTAAGAGTTGAGATATATACATATTGGGAAATATTAAGTTTAGAGGAAAGCGATTGATTTGATTGTTAAAGAAATTCTGTAAGAAAATCTGGTTTTTCAGTAGCTATAGATTTGAGTAAGTAGTTAAAGCTTTGTTTTTGAGAGGGTTTAGAGGTTGGCTCTTTTCTTGTAGTTGGGATTGGCTAACTTGGAGTAAATTTGCAAAGGTGGATTTTGGCAAAGTTAAAAAGTTTTTGGGCAAGTGTTGTGTTTAATTTAGTATTTTGTTCTATTTCTTGAATAATTGGATAGTTGGCAAACCAGTCAAGATCTTGAAATGTCTCTAGCAGGTTTGTTGGCTTGTTGTTGGTTTTGTTTAGATAATTTATGTAGGTTTTGTTTAATTTCTTTGCCTCTATTAGCAAGTTTTTAAAGAAGATTGATTTTGGCATCTTTGATAAGTTAAAAGAAGTAGTAAAAGTGAAAAAAGGATTGTTGTTCATATATAAAAAATTTAGTAAGAGGAATAGATTTAAGTTTGGCATATTAAAGGTTGTGAGCACAATCGTAGTAGATTATAAGGCCTTTGAAGAACATAGATTTGGAGTAATCAGGTATATAGTTTGTTTTTATAAAAACACAAAGAATGTTTTTAATTTTGCAAATTCAGTATATATAATAGTGTTGAGAATAAGGATTAATTGTAGTAGGTTTAGGGTCAGTATAAAAAGTAGAAGGTGTAATTTGAGAAGTTAATTAAAATTCTTGTTATTGTTTAGAGAGAGGTGATTTGGGTAATATTTCTGTAATTTCATTGAAACATTTCTTAGAGATAATTGTGTTTGGAGAGATATCTATTGCTATAGAGCTAGTAGATTGTCTAGGTGGTATAGTATGAGGAATTTGGTAGTTTGGGATATAAAGTTTGTATAAAATTTGCTGTATAGACAAGTAGATAGAGTGGGTTGGGTTGGCATTTTAAAATAATGATGAAATTTGTTAAGTTCGCAATTAGTAGAATTAATATTTTTGGGTAAAATACATAGAGTGAGTGAGTCAGATTCTTTTGTTCTAATACCAAAATGGTCTGGGTATTTGTTATAATAATAATTGAGATTATGAAAATCAGAATCTTGAGTAGTTAGAGTAGGCATTTTGATGGATTAGATAGCAATATTATTAAAGAGAGCAAAGAGAGCTTTAAAAATTAGTAAAATTTGTTTTGTGTAATATAATACTATAGGTAAAACTTTTGTAGCTAGTGTAGCTATGGCTAGTATAGCTATGGCTAGTGTGGCTGTAGCTAGTGTAGCTTGTAGTACAAAAGTGGTTTGTGTAAAATTGCTAAAAATAGTAGGTAATACTATTTAAATTTGTATGAATTAAAAGGAATACAAATTTGTAATTATTTGTTTTATATAAATTTAATAAAAATTTAAAAAGAAATTTTTAAATAAAATTATTAATTGAATAGACCACTAGTTTTAGAGATTCCAAAACATGTTTGGGGCCGGGTTTGGGTAAGAAAAAAGGGGGAAGAAAGGGAAAAAAAAAAAAAAAAAAATTATAGAAAAGAGAGTTTGGATATAAAATGATTAGTTTTTAGCTATTTGTAATAATTTTATATCAAAATGAAGCTAGAAGTGAGCCAGAGGACTTTGCCTTAAGAAAAAAGACTAGTTTTCTTGGCAGAATTTGAGTAAACTCAAATTGTGTTTATTTAATGAAGAATTATTTAATTTAATTATGATACAAGATATCTATACACAACAGTTATACAAAGTGTTTCAATTTTTTAAATGGCTATAACTTTTTATCTAAGAAGTTTAAAAAAAATTTGACTGGTAGCTTTATAGAGCTACATCAGCTCTACATGTGTGCCAAATTTTATTTTAAAATCTCATCACTATAAAAAGTTTTAGCGATTTGAAAATTGAAATTTTATATATAAATTTGTAAATTTATATATAAAATTTCAATTTTCAA
>CAJVPU010001975.1:0-11530 GCA_910591775.1 Dentiscutata heterogama | reverse complement strand
TATATTTTGCTTTACAAATCCAATAATAAGCTAATAATAAAATATCTGAGCAGCTAATATGATTTTGAGCAAAAAATAAATTTGTATAAACTGATAATGAAGTTTTGCATTCTTGATTCTTACATCATATATTTTATTTTCTCGATATATTTCTGAATTGCATATTTGACAGTTCTCAATTCTATATATGATTTCTTTTTTAATTAAAAATTTAATACATTTTTGTTTATCAAACATAATATCTTAAATAGATTTTAAGTTTGGTATTGTATGATTCATTTTGGTTTTTTATTTAAAAATTATAATGCTTTATTTATATTTATTTTTAAAAATTATTTAGTTCTTATTTTTGATTTCCATTATAATAAATATTATATTTACTATAATGAAATTTAATCACCCCTACAAATAAAAATCAATATTTAAAAATATAAAAAATATAAAATATAAAGTAAAATAAACTGTCAGAATATTAACAAACAAATTTCAGCAACTTTAACATGTCTGTATTCGGTCATAAATATATATAGTAATAAAAATTCTGGCCAAATAAATTTCTCATAAATCATTTTAATATAATAATAGTTTTGAATTATATTGAATAAATTGTAAAAAAGTTAAATAAAAATAAACAAATAATTAATCCATTGGTATTGGCTTAAAAAATTAAACCATCTTAAAAAATAATTATTAATAATTTGATTACTAATAAATTGCTTAATTTCCCCAATATTTAACATCTTGTAGTGATCACATTCATCTTGAATATTCTGTAAAACAACTTGTAATACCCTGTTGGTTTCTGTTATTTGGTTGTTAGCTTTAGTTATTTGTGTATTGTTTGTTTCAAGCTCTTGAAGTTGAATTTCCAATTCTTTATTTCTTTTAAGTAGTTTATTACAATCAGTATTTATTGCTATTTGTCTTTAAATCAAGTCTGTATTCTCATATAGCAAATTAATATTTTGCTACTGAAGTTCACTAATATTTATCTGTGAACCTGATGCTATTATTTAAAATAATTTTAAACAATCAATTTAAATTTATAGGTTTTTAAATTTAAAAATAAATAAACTTCAAATTGTAATAAATATATAGTATATAAATTTTATCATGCCCTTATGCTATAAAGAAATACCCCCTATAGCACCCTTAAGGGGGCAACTGCTATCGATGATAGCAGGACGCTTTCTTTAATAGGACCCACCAAAACAAGTTTTGGTTCTCCCATATAAGAAAGCTATCCTCTTATCCTTTGGCCATGATAAATGTAGTATACAATAGCAATATTTGCTATGATATGCCCTGACACCTCAATGGTATGAATTTCATTGCTTTTAGCAACAAAATTAATACTTATCTTATTTCATAGCATATCTTACAAAGTTGTTTTGTTACTAGTTTTATTTTAAAATTTGTAGCAAATATATATATATATAAATTATTTTATTTAAGTTGTCTTTTATAATAAAAATAAATATTCAAAAATTAACAAAATATTTATAATATCGATTATTGACTAGCCGACCGCTGAGGAAAAATATTATACACTCACTCCTAACAATCACCAACTTCAAAACTATTTGCATGCAATAATTTTATAATGAAACAAACACCTATTGTGTTGAAAATGTGTGATTCTACAAATTACCCATTTTAAACACTAATAGTTTTCATTTTATCTCAAAAATATTTACTAAAATATAAATTTTAAATCATGCATTTATTGTTCTTATATTATGTATTTGCAATTATTAATTGTTTTAGCAATATGTATTTTTAATTTTTAATATTATTTTATTTTACTTTATTTTAAATATTTTATAAAATAAATATATATTTTTTAAAAAATTAATTTTTAAAAAATTTATAGCTATTTTCAAAATAGTTGAGAGTACAAAAAAAAAATTTTTTTTGCAAATACTTGAATACTCGAATATTTGATTAGTTTAAACTAATTAAACATTCAAGTATTCGAGTATTTGCAAAAAAAAAAATTTTTGTACTCTTAACTATTTTGAAAACAGCTATAAAGCATTATTTAAATTAACAAGCAAGTATATAAAATAGTACAACTAAACTAAATTCCAATAAACTGATTATTTTTTAATTAAAAATTAACTTTTGACTTTAAAATTTTTAAATACAAAAATATTATTTTTGATTTGTTAATCTTTCAAATCATTTATTTAACTTTAGATATAAAAATTATTTATTAGTCATATTAGCAAACTAGTTTATAAATCAAGAATATAAATATATATTTACTATTCCATAATACTCTTTAGATTATTTCATTTGCTTTAATTATTTCATTCAATTCTAATCAGTTTATAAATCAAAAATATAGATATTTATTTGCTATTTTATAGTATCTTTTAATTAATATAAAAATCTTCATTTTAGAATTAATGTTTTGAAGCATCTTTAATCTTGATAATTACTTATTAATAGAAATTTCAAGACAACAGAGATAAATTTTTTAGAGATTTAGTTTTATTTTAAAATCTGGTTTTTTTTTACAAATGCGTTTAGAAGTGAACTAGAAAATGGTTACACCTCATATAATAATTATTTTGTTTATTTTAAATATAAAAATATTTATTAGCTATTAGAATTAGAATCAGAAAACTAGTTTACAAATCAAGACAAATTATATTTAAAATTACATAAATATTTACTCTTAAATACTTTACAAATTTTTTTTAACTTTAATATACCTTTTACTATCAATTCTGGTTTCACACTATTCTAAATAGTATAAATACTGTAAATATATAATTTCTTCATCTTTAACTCATACTATTACATGTTATATTATTTTTGCTAAAAAAATAATCATATAACAATAAACAAAACTTTAACCATTCTGGTCTATAAAAATTATAATTTATTAACATTATAAAATTAAAGAATACAAGCATTTTTTTGAATTTAAACCAATAATATTAGAAACTAAAGGTTATAAAAAGATAAAGCAAAATATATTTTTTTAAAAAGAACATAGTTCAAGTAAAAATAATATTAGAAAATAGTGTTTTTATTCTATTAAAACTTATGATTTTATTATAATTTTTTAATTAGTTCAAACTGCTTGATGTGGGTTGGCAATAACAACATAGCTATATGATAATATATATTATATACAAACAATTTATCAAAAGTTCTAGAAGCCCTAATTTCTCTCCTAATTGTAATTAAATATATGAAATCTTATCTTAATTTAGTAACTAGATGCCATTACAAAATCAAAATAAAATTATTGATTAATAGATTCTAATTGGCTATTATCTAGATATCCAAATAGCCTTTTTAAGCACAAATATTTAGATAGATACAGATGCCCTATCTGGATAGCTATTTTTAAGCACAAATAACTATTCAGATTGATATTCAGATCCCAATACTAGAAAACAATATTTGTAATCTTCAATAGAAAGTGGAAAAGAAATTAATAAACCTACCTCTACAGTATATAGTCACCTTTTATATTTTATAATATAATTGTAACTATATAAAGATTATCTCTATATTAGTCGCACCTCTTTATAATCACAGTTTTCTGTATCCCGAAGGTGTGACTATAGAGGAGAAAGACTGTATTTATAACACTGCGTATAATATTCTATTATTTAGATTATGTTGTTGCAACTAAAGTTTAGGATTAGAGTTAGGTTAGAGTTAGTCTAGTATAAAATTGCGAGAGAAGCATTTTTTCTTAGTTACATAACAGGGTTACTCTAGTAAAATTTTGAAATATTTAAGGTTTTTGAAAATTCTATATAAGGTGTTATATAAATATAATTTCCAAAAAAATAGGTTGTAAATTTTAATAATAAAAATACCCAGTGTCATTGGGTACTATTGAAAACTAATAATATTCTCAAAAAAAATTTTTTTTTTTTTTACGAATACCCGATTAACTTAAAGATTCGATTTCCAGCTATATATATCTTTATTTAATGATAATTAGGTGGTATAATTCGTAGTTAGAAATCGATCTTCGATCAATACTGCAATCAATGTTCTAAACTAATCGAGTATTCGCAAAAAAAATTATTATTTTTTTTTTTTGAGAATATTATTATTCTCAACCATTTCGAAAACAGCGATAATTTTAATTTTAATTTTTTTTTTAGTTAAAACAGCAATATTTAACACTTAGGGAACACACCCTTTTTGATATTTTCGCACCCACATAAATCACCCCTGCACTTATTTTAAAAGGTACTGTATCTCGACAATCACCCAATGGCTTTTTCTTATTTGAATTCAAAGAATTCATAGCGATAGAATTTAAAAAATTCATCGGATTTCATCAGGTGGTTGTCGATATCAAAATGTAAGCTGCAGCAAATCTTCTTATGACTTCGATCAAAGGTATCGTGACAACCTGATGAAGTTCAACGTATAAAAAAAAATGCTATACCTTTTTTAAAAAAATAAAAATAATTAAATAATTCGCAATATTTGTTTTTGTCTTAAAATAACGTGGTTAAAAAAAGTAATTATAAAAAAGTTAAACATATTCCTTTTTTGACCAGTCATTTTTAAATCATGATATTTTGGGTTAAATGATAATCTATTTTTGATTTATTCCGATGTTATACAATTGAAAAAAAGTATAAAAAAGTAAACAAAAAAATCACGTAATTAGGAATTTGGCCGAAACTTCAAATAAATTGTCGAGGCATTTTGATAAATTGTAGAAAAATGGAAACAGGGACAAAATTTTTTATGATTTTGAAGGTATCTCAACAACCACCTGATGAAATCCGATGAATTATTTTTTATTTGAATTCTATGAATCCATAGAATTCAAATAATAATAATGAAAGTTTCGGAAATATTTCAATATGTGAGCCGCGATAAATTTTTTGACATTTTTTGATCAAAGATATCTCGACAACCATCCGATGAAATTCGATGAACTTTTTTTTTATTTGAATTCATGGATTCTTAGAATTAAAATAAAAAAAAAATTTCATCGAATTTCATTAAAAAAAATATTAAAAATATTAAGGATTTTTCATGATAATGTTGCATAAGGTGTTACGTATGAAAATGTGGCATGGCATTATGGCAATTACTATTATGGCATTACAGCATTCAAGATTTAATGTGAATTGATTATAACATATGCCCAGTAGTACTGTAATGATGTAATGCCGTAATTCTGTAATTATAACGACGGATATAACTTTGATGACTATAGCCGAAACCTTTTTGACCCAAGAAAATCTTAGTTGAATGAATAAAACTACGCTTATGTTTAGCCAATTAGCAGTAAGAATTTTACAAACCCAATCAGAACTGTGATCCGTTAATTGATATTAACAGTTAACAATATTAACAATTATAACGATAACGATAATAGTTAAAACCAAATCTAATGTTTCTCAATCGAATAAATCTATTGTGCATACATATTACACATATTACTTGTTATATAATTTTCCTCTCCGTAAAGCCACAATCCGGTCAAGAATTTTACAAATGGCTGTGAATAAATGGCAATTTTTAGTATATACGTAAAATCATTTTAATAATAACATGCATATCTCGTTATTATTCTTGATTCAATGATCGAATTAGTTTGACCCGCAGATGCTGAATCAAACTCCGAAGATCGCTTATTTGGCTTGGCAACATAACTGTTTACGTTACATTCGAATCTATTTTCAAAATTTGACAGAAACACAAAAGTCTTTTCTTAGTGGCAGTGTTACTAAATTCGGTGGCTTTGGCGTCACTACCGGAACTCTAAAAAAAGCATGGAAAATTCCCTTGATTTTTCTTAGGGTCTCTTCTCCCTGAATTGATGAGAACTTTACTATTTTGTCAACAGATCTTTTTTCATAAGTTGACAAATTTAAATTTAAATTTGTTTTTTTTTAAAAAAAAAAAAGTTTAAGAAACAAACTTAACCCTCATATAACGCGTTATTTTTTTAAAAAAAAAAAAAAACCATGGGTGAAGCAGAAACATTGGAACTTCCCATTACAAAGGTACAATGGGGTTTACGAGGGTCTCAAATTTTTTTTGCTTTTCTTTCAATGTGTTGCATAGCTGCCGAAATCGCTTGGGATAATAAGGTTTTGACTAATATGGGTAGTTCAATTCTTTCAAATATCCACTTATTTATCATTGTCTTGTCGATGTTTGCAGCGGCCATTTGTGTTGGTATTCCTTATGCTTATCTAAATTATGGCAAATTTCAATCTGCATATAGAGCATTAAGATTACCCAGGATAGAATTTGTCCATACTGCAATATGGTCTATTCTTATACTTATAGTGTCAATAGCATTGAGCGTGGAATTAGGTTTTAGGGTTTGTGATCCCGCTTCACCACACTGGTATAGCGATAAGTTAAATGCTACTGCATTTAGAAACGAGACTACTTTTGTCAATGGTTTAGCAAGCAATTGCAGAACAGCGCGTGCTGGTCTTGCATTCGGTTGGTTTGCACTTGGTGCTTGGTTAGCTTCTCTTGCTGTAGTAGGAAAGGAATGGTATGATGGTAGACGTCAACCTTTACCCAAACACGATCAACATCGGGACGAAGTTACTATTAACACTAATTCTTCACGTTCGTCATTTGAACCGGCTGGAACTCAACCACAATATCAAGAACAACTTCAAATGCAGAATATAACTAGTCAACCTTATTCTCAACCTTATTCTCAACCTTATCCTCATCAAGTGTCTTATAGCACACCTCAAACGATTCATACACCGATGTCAGGAGTACTATCTCAACATGCCTCACCTATCTTGACTCCACAAGGAATGCCTATTCCTGAACCTCAACCAATTCCTACAGGTCCTACAGGCCCTACAGGTCCTACAGGTCCTGGTGTTGGATTTCCTCAACCTCAGCACTATCCTCCATCACAAGGTTAATTTGTGATTGTTTATTAATACAGTAATATTTTTTTATTGCATCTTTTTTTGTCTTTATAATCACTTATGATTAGAAATAGCATTCTTAATCTAAAGATAACGATAATTTGGACATTATATCATTTTACAGATGTTATTTTAGTGAAAAATATTTGTCATCCTGTATTTGATATGATATATAAGAATATGTCTCTTGTATTATATTAGTTTAATATATATATATATGTATTTCGATATAAACGTTAAAATTGATCGTATAAACGAACAAAAATCACATGATACCATGATGCTTTATCGTTACCTGATTGTCATTTCCTAAACGATAACTGATAACGATTCAAATCCTGGCTAATTACCGCCAATAACCGCCAATTACCTTTTTTTTTTTTTTTTTATAATTTAAAAACCATGTCTTATTTACCACGTCGACCTCTTAACAGACCACCCGCCTACTATATAATCAAACGACATCCTTTTGCCCTTTTCGGATTGCCACTTGTTATTTCAATTGTGGCTGGTTCATTTGCTCTTAGTCATTTGACACAAACTAGATATGATGTTCATTCGAATAAAACTCGCAAGGTTTTCTTCATACTTTTTTGTTTGAAATTTTTTTTGGTTTCAAAAAAGAATTCAATCAATCCAATCAATCACTTAAATTAAATTGAAAAAAAAAAATCAGGTTGAAAAAGAAGAATTACTTCAAATGAATAAAGATAGACAAGTACCCAATCTTCAAGAAGAATATTGGGTGTGTATCGATTACATATATTTACTGAACTTTTATGTTAGAACAAAATTTTTGCTTAATCTTTGATATTTTTTGATGATAAAAAATTTATTATTTTTTTTTTATTCGTCCGGAATATTATTAGAAGTTACAATTAGATAAAGAACAACTTGATGATTGGGAAATTAAACGTGTTGAAAGATCCAAAGACCAATTTGACGGTGTTTTATAAAACTTATCGTTATTATATTACTGTAAAATTTTAACAGGTTTATAATAAAACTTAATAAATTACTTGTTAAACAGAGAGAGTACTCTTTTTCGCTTTATTTCATTATATTATATAAATATAATAAATGAAGAACCTTGTTAATACATAATTACAATAAAGAATAAAGACTTTGTACCTTGATTAATTTGTACAGATTAATAAAAGTCTGTATTCCCATTCCTTTCGTAATTCCACCCAAACGGGTTTAACTTCTGGCTTAAGATAATGTAGGTTAAGATTGACGCTATTTATTTTTACTAAAATACTGTGCAGATAAGAGAAAGTTATTTTTTCGATGTATATGCAAATCATACACCCCACACCGTATGCACCGTATGCGGATGAACTTTATTCTAATTATCTACTAGAAACTGTGACTACAAATTTTTCACCACGTAGAAACAATGAAAGCCCATTACCATATTACTGAAAATATTGTAACATTTAGCCCGCTGATTACCAAATTACTTTGACGTCTTGTAGAGAAGAAGGTGTAGTTTCTAAATTTTTATACCACAACCTTGTCGAATTCGTATTCGTGGCTGCGAATCCATTCTTGTGATTCTCGTGATGGACAATCGTTACTTTAATAATACTTTAGTATAACGAGATGATCTACAAAAATCAGCCAAACACAATAGAAGTTCGCCATGCTCTTTTATACAATTTTCTAAATACAAAACGGTTGATGTTGATATAAAAGGAAATTTATTTTAAGTGCTGTCAAAATTAATGTTCGTTTCTATTCCAATTGAAGATTTTAATACTAACACAAAATATCATCACAGTAAATTGAAAAGCACAATAATGATTCGACGTCCGATTTCAGATAAAATACGTGATGAATTTATTTCAAAAAAAGCAATGTACATATTCTACATAATCTTACCGGAGAATGTTAATTCTGAAACCCCCTATTGGAACAATAATTTTAATTACAGTCATATTTATTTAGGTTCTCTAGGTTCACGATCCACGCATTAAATGTATCCTTAATTTTAATATTTTCATCCGAAAGATATTCACAAAGGATCTATAACTCCAATTTTTATAGTTGTATTCATCAAAGTAATCGTTTCCCTAAAAGAATATTATATATTTTAGAAATTGATAATGACTTTTTTAATCAAACAGTAATGCTGTGGTTATAAAACTCAGATTAACAACTGATATGAACACAATAATAGATTGTACAAACTATGTCCAACAGTTGGATTAGTGAATTGAGATACAATAATCATGACGACTATGTTAATAGGCTTAACAGTGCTCGACAAAGTTAGCACTTCCAACATCATGAACTGAATTAATGGGCCCACAGCCATGATTAATGGATTGTCTCATAACTCATCGAGTGTGTCAGAACCTAAAGAGCTTCCAATGTGCAAGGTTAATAGATTAAATTCCCAATGCACAAAGTTAACAGAATGTAAAATATAAACAGCCCCTAAATTTGTGAACATGGTTAATGGATTGTAAAATCCAACAAGCACCCGTATATTCCATCAATACGAGTTTAAATAAATTGTAAAAAAATTCAAAGCTTCCAACACAACATACTATAGTTAATGGACTTCACGTAATAGCAACTAGTATAACAGAATATTACATCTGTTACGTAAGAATCCAAAGAGCCTTTAATGCACAAGGTTAATAAATCTCAATGTGCAAAATTCATATATTCTACAAACTATACCCCAATATCATGATTTGTTTAGGGAACCCAACTCCTAACCGTTAACATATTGGACAATAGTCATCATATCATTTGCCATTTTTCATCATAGATTATTAGTCTAATTTCTTGTAAAAATATTTTACCTTTGGTTTTCCCATATTGTAATGTCTCGGATTTCGGATTGTTTATTGGTAAACAATATCTGATATATGTAGATCATAGGTCGACTTTTATCTGATTGGCTGATGTAAAGCAAATTCTAGCTCTAAATGAACGTAGATATTCACTGTTAAAATTAATTCAAAATAATCTACCTCTCCAAGAACCTCACTTAGGAGCGAATATTTTTACTATATACAGTTAATACTAGTTATTAACTATATGTAAGTTTTAAATGCCAGAAATAGTCAATAAAAAAGATCGAGACAGCTTTAAACTTAGAACTTTGTACGTATACTATTTAATGTGATATATATTATATATATACAGTATATATATATATATATATATATATATATACTGTGTATTACTTTGTGTAACGAAATTAAATGTCATAGACAATTTGACCAATTTGATCAGATTTAACCAACCTTGGTTAATACGGTGATACATGCGCATAGTGATTGGCTTGGATGTCAAAGGGGGCATTATTTTAAAATTAGTTGACAGTGATATCAACGAAACTAATGAATGAACAATATACAAAGAAATTCACTTTATGACTTACGTCGCTGCTAACAATAAATCAGGCAATAATAGGCAATAATATAATATGTATTGGAATCAAGATCCTAAAAAAAATCAATAATCATTTTGACTGTAATTGATGTGATAAAAATTAATTTTGATCAAGCTTAGCAAAAATTCTTGAAGCCTTATTTATAAAACCATTAACGTTAAAAATTATTTAAATATAAATGTATGTTACATAATTTTACATATTTTTTTTTAAACCATAAAATTTTTTAATTCAACATAGTGATAGAGGAAAATTCAGTAAATTGCAGTAATTCTGCACTGCATTATAAAACTTGGTGTCACCTGAATTGACCAATAAAGTCTAATAATCCCTTTTTTTTTTGATCACGAGAATTTTTCAATTTTTTTAAATAATGTCTATAAATTTCGTTCGTTGTTTAATGGCAGAACCTTCTGCTCCACCGATATCGCAAGTTTCAGTGATGAATGTCGATCAACTAAATGCGCAACAATTACCAAGGCAGCCTCAGCCGCCATATTATCCTGCACAATCACAATTACCCGTTCCACCAACAATGGCGGAAGTTCAACCTCCGCCTCCAGGATTGCCTCCACGTCCTGTAGATTTTAGTACCCAACAAAGTTACGATCTGGCCCCTCCTCCACCGTTTCGTGCTGCTATTCCTACCTCACTACCACAACTACCACAGATACCACAACCACCACAGCCACCACAACCAATTGGATCCATAAAGGAAGGATCTACTCCTACCAAAACCGATATTACAACTCCACCGCCAATCTCTTCCCAAGTTCCCATACCAAAAAAGCCTCCACAAATGAAAAAATCTACTCAACCTCTTCATTTACTTCTTCTAGAATGTTGTAAAGAGGTAAGAAAAAAAAATTTAGTATTTTAGCACACTAAAATAAATAAATGCACAAATATGTTAAAAGGGAATCTTAAAAAAAACTTTCGTTGTTGATCGGCTGTTTAGTATATCACTGGAAATCTGACGACAAAGTCTGAAGAAGATATTAAAGAGTTATTAAACGATCGAAAGAAATTACATGCTGATTTACAGCTCTATTGCACCGATGTTATTCTAACATCTGCAAGAGATCGAATTTTGAACGAATTAGATGAAGTAAGATCTGTAACCATAAAACTATGTTTATCATCTAATTATTATTTTATTTTTTTTCTGAAGCACTCGTAATTTAATTCAGAGAGGGAAAGAAGCTTT
>CAJVPU010001974.1:0-11534 GCA_910591775.1 Dentiscutata heterogama | reverse complement strand
GTAAAAAGTTTTCATTAAGACTAATAAAGATAAGAGCATGGTCTCACCTTAAACATTAAAAAAAAAAAAAAAAAAAACTCTTTTCGTGGATTATTTTTACCAAATTGGAACAAGAAGAAAAAATTTTTTTATAATATTACCTTGAAAACTTACTAAGTAAATAATATCTTGCTTTTAAGTAAAGTTATTTAGCACTCATAAAAGTATCTAAAAGAGATGTTTTTTAAGAAAAGCTCTTACCCTATTAAGTAATAAGCAATAAATATCTTAAATAGCAAAAAACTAGTTTTTTCACCTTCTTACAAAAGTGGTTCTAAGGATCTTTAAAATTCAGGCAACCCAGAACAAAGTACTATCAACCTTTTATACAAAAATATCAAGAAATACCAAACAACTCACCTTACTAAGTCCTAGCCCCCTTTTGAAAATATAATTTCAGAAAGCTTCTTCAGCTTCTTTGGCTATTTTTCTATATCTCACAAATTTGTGCAACTAAAGCTACTTCTACAATTACTTAGCTACTACATCAGAAATAAAATATATAAAAAATTTCATCAAAATCACTATTAAAAACTGGTCTAAACCCTTCTTTACTGTTAGCTTTTTTATCCCAGAGTATGCTAGTAATTTTCTCTTCTACATTAATATTATCAAATCTGGCAAGATTTTAAATTTAGTTAACTACTCATCACAATAGATATATAAACATAATAACTTTATCCAATCAATTCTCTTTGACCTTACTATATAAAAAACAATATTGTAAATATTAGCACCAAATACCCAAATCTACTCAGAACTATGACCTTACAACTATTACAAATACTTATAAAAGTAATATAAAACCTTTTACAAAAGCAAAAAACACTGTTAACTTGTTTAGAATTCTGTATAATACTATTAAACAAATAAAATCTAAAAATAAATCAAACAAAAATAAAATAAAAGATATCACATATCTGCTACTTTCTATATACTAGTATACACTTCTACAGGTACAACCAAGCTCTTTACAGATACTACAAAGAATATAAATAGAGACACCAACACTCTAATAGAAGCAAATACAACTATACTTATTCTAGTTACTACTACTAGACATATGCAAAATCTATTCCAGCCAGACCTAGCATCCCCACCAACCAAATTATTCTAGCAGCAAATATAGCAACTAGCTCCAATACTACAAACTCAGCTATTACAACTAGTGCTAATACTAATCTCAAAAGACCTAAAAATAATATATCTTTACTTATTATAACTCTAAACAAGGCCTCTAAATCAGTACTTGGCAGCATTTCCAGATCTCTTTCTAATAACTAGCTTATCTCTCCCAAATTTATATATAGCCAAGTTACTCAAACTAGTCTTAAGCATCTTGTTATCAATGCTTCAAATAATATAGAATACATTATAATTATTTACAACAAGATTATAGCTCCTACTATTATACTATTCAACACTGACTTGCAGATATATGACAGGATTGCTATAGCTCTTGAAACTCCTACAAGAATTCATAACCTTATTAGCTATAAACTAACATTTGCTTTTTAAAAGCAATATTGAAGCCTCTAATATTATAAATAGTAAGATATAAATTATAAAAGTTAAATTGTAAAAGTTATATAGATAGGTTGTTAAAAAAAGAAATAAGTTTAGAAGAGCTATTTAAAGGTTGAGATAGAGAAGACAAGGAAGCTAAAGAAGAAAAGTTTGTTAAAAAGTTGTTAAAATATTGTAATATTTGAGAGATAGTAGAAGAGCTAAGTGAAAAGAATAAATTATCAGATTTAAAAGATTGAGAAAGAGAGCAAAAAATTTATAATTTATTAGAAGAATTATTAGATAATCTTAGTTCTAGTTTATAGTAAAGGAGTAATTCTTCAAGAAGTATATGGAATATAATCTGTGAGAATATATTAATATATACTTTAGTATAGACAAAGTCATAATATGAGTATTGATTGAGAGAGATATGAATATATTGGTTGAAGTAAAAGTAAGAGTAGTTTTCTTAGATATAATATAGAAAGGTATCAATAGATTGTGATTAGTGAAGTGCTTGTAGTCTATAGAATAAAAAAAATTTGTTATAACATATAGTGTGGTCTACTTCTTTATAGAGATTAAAGCCACATATAGTGTAACTTTTATTTTGGTTTGGATTTGTACAGTGTAAAGTATAGTAATTATCAAAGTTTTTTTCTAAAGAGATTTTTTCTTCTAAAAATTTTGGGGTTGGAGTAAAGTATTAAGTTAGTGATTTGTATTTGTTCGTTAGAGTAAAATAATAATATGAATTCTGAGGAAAATAGTAGGTTGTCTTCTATATTGATCACTATATATCCAGCTTGTATAGCTTTACAAGATTTAAAAACCTGCTAGTTAAGTATTAGAAGACCAATATTATCTAAATCTTCTGAGTAAATAGGCTTTACTACT
This sequence comes from Dentiscutata heterogama, assembly GCA_910591775.1. Lineage (NCBI taxonomy): Eukaryota > Fungi > Glomeromycota > Glomeromycetes > Diversisporales > Gigasporaceae > Dentiscutata > Dentiscutata heterogama. The sequence goes on along the minus strand of CAJVPU010001974.1, from coordinate 9,089 downwards.
TGTTTACTTATATTATTTTCTATATTAACTACAACAGTTGTATTTTTTAATATAGCAGTAGCTATATTTATATTAGTTGTAGAAGATATATTTAGGCAAAAGAGAATTGGAAACAGAAGGTATAGTTATTTGGGTTTTAAAAAAAAGTGTGTCATCAAGTTAGAAAAAGATAATTAGTTTGAAATGTTTAATAATAAATTGTTTGGCTTGTGAGAAATAGTTTTAATTATATTTTTTTCTGAGTTTTGCAATTGAAATTTTAAAAGCAAGATCATAATAGACAATAACTCTAGCAAGAGTATGTGAGTTCAAGGTAGTAGTTATAAATTTAGAAAATGCATTATTAAGACTGAGATTAGCTATTTGATTATATTTGCTGCTTGGTAGAAGTATTCTCTAAGATATGTATAAAGATAAAAGGTAATAGATTGAGAAAATAATGTTGTATTTAGATTTAATTTTATATAATTTTAGTTTGCTTAGACTACAAGTTCTTAGAAAAATAGAAGTAAAAAGGTTTAGAAAAGGTTATATAGAGTTTTTAGATACAAAGATTGTGAAGTCAAGTTTAAGGAAGTTTTTAATTTCTTTAGAAAGAGATAGTACTGAGCTAGAAATTGTTTAAACAATTTTTTTTAAAAAAAAGAATATAACTTTTTACGATTGTAATCTTTATTAATTGGAAGAATATTACAAGTTTTGTTTTTATAAGAATATAGATAAAAAAGTATAGCTTTGAAAGAGTTATCTTTGTTTTCTTGAATGGATAATACAGTCTGAACTTGTTATAGTTACTCTCAATATAATCACAACTTTGTTATAATCATACTATTTTTTTTCTAACTATTATAAAACATATAAAATTTGATCTTTATTTAGTCATAACTTTTTATAATCACCAAATTTTTGTTTCCCAACCTGGTAATTTTAACAAGGTTAGACTATACTTCAGAAAGAGCAAAGTTTGATGATAGAAGAGCTTTGCATTCTTCAGAAAGTTTAGTTGCTATACTATATTTGATAAAGTTAAAAACTTTGGTTTTATCAATTTTTTTAAATTGTTTTTTATACACTTTAAAGAATTTTTTAAACTAGTTTTTAAGGTTGCTATAATGAGGTTTTAGAAATAAAGTATAGAAGGTTTTAAAAAATTTACTTTTAGAAAGATTTAATATTACAAAAACATTAAATTTTTTGTTATTATAAATATTAAAGAGAGATATGTTAACTTAAATATTATATTTTAAGATAAGTTAGATAGGTTTAATATCCAAACCTTTAATAAAGTTTGAATAATAAATAGTTTGATAACTATTGTATAAGAATAAGTATAAGTATGCTAAATTAATAACAACTTTGCTATAGTTTGCATTTGTGTAAGATGGATTAAGTAGTGTAAATACAAGCTATATGCATAGTTAAATTTGGTAAAAAATACTTGGGTAAATTTAGAGAAAATGTTTTTAAAAGTAATTTGTAGTAAAAGAAAGAGCAAAGGTAAAGTTAAGATTAGGATTGAATTTATTAATAAAGTTAATAAAAAATTTAGGATATTTATTTTAAATAAATAGTTAAAACTTTGCTTTGGAGATTTATAGTATAGAATATGAAAATTGGTATTATTATTAGTAGAGAGAATAGGTTGGCCAAGAGTAAAGTTATAAGGAAAGGGTTTAATAAAGTCAAATAAGTCTTGTGAAAGTTATGTATTTAATTTGGTATTTTGTTTTATTTTTTCTGTAATTGAAAAGTGCTTAAACTAGTCAAAATCTTTGAAATTGGCTCAAAATAGGTGTTTTTTGTTTTTATAATTAGTTTGTAGATTTGTATTAGTATTTTCTTGAGAGAAGAAAAGGTTTTGTTGAGGTTGTTGTGGCTGTTGCTATTATTGAGTAGAAGGTTTGACAAGTTTAAAAACTTTTTTAAAGAATTTTTTCTTTAAAAATTTGGAAAAGTATTTAAATATATAAACAAGAAATATTGCATGTTAAGAAGAGTAAGAGGTTTGGTTTGTAAAAGAGGTTTGTATTTAATATAGGGAATTTGAGATTTGCAAATATTATAAAAAAGACTTCTTTTAAAAATAAAGCTATTTTTAATATCTAAAAAATATTAGTTATTATTAGACAAAATATAAGGTATATTATTAACTTTGTAGATTATACAGTAATGTATATATTGGAAGTAAGAAGTAATTTTAGAATTGGGGTTTGGTTGAGAAAAAGAGTAATTTTAATAGCATGTAACAAAAAAAATTCATCAATAATTTTGTTAAATCTTTGTTTAGAGATAATTAAAAAAGTTTTTATAGATAAGGTTTGGGCTAGTTGTTGTTGAAAAGAAGAGATTTTATAAAATTTTAAGATAAAATTTGCTTAAAACTTTCTTCAAATACATGTTTTAAGCAGTGTTGTACATTTTGGCTATTCATAGCTTTTCTTAACTTGTCTATGTTCAAAATTGTTCAATTGTCCAAGATTATTCAAAGCTTGTCTAGGCTTTAATAATTAATAAATCTATCTAAAAATATATCACTATATATTTTTTTAGATGCTAAATTCATTTCAATTAAAATAAAATAGGTTATCTTAATAAACGTTTAAGTAATTTTACTTTCCAAAATTGTTCAAGTTGTTCAAAATATTGTCTAAAGCTGTTCTATAACAATACTAGTTTTAAGTATAAGTTGAGTAGATAAGTAAAAGTAGTAATATTTTTTGCTATTTTTTTTTTTGCAAAGTTTTGGATCAATATCAGCAAGAATGATATAAAGATTTTGGGTTTGCTTTTTAATATTGCAAAACTATAGCAGTTGGAGTATCTAAAATACTAGTAGTCAAAGTTAAAAAAATTAGGCTCATTAGAAATAAAAGTAGGTATATTGAAATATGTTTATAATATAAACTAATAAGAAAAAATATTTTTTGGGTTTAACAAGTTATAGAAAAAATTTGTTTAAAAAATATATTTTATAATAATAAGTTAAATTTAAAAAGTAAGAAATTATAATTTGGCTAAAAAAAGGCTTTTAAATAGAGTGAAAAAGTTTTTATATAATATTAAGCTAGTAAGGTTAATATGAGTAATACAAAAAGACATATATTACAAGATCACATATCAGGTTATATGTTAGGCCAGATACTGTATTGTGCAAATTAGACTAATTTGTAATACTAAGATATTTTGCTATATGTTAATTTAAAAAAAATACAAATAAGTAAATATTTGTTTCATATAAATTAAATTAATAATTTGTATAAATTTGATTTGTAATTTGTATATTTTAAGTGAGCAACTAGTTTTAAATTATTTGAAATATAAGTGACATGATTTGGAGAAGTAGATTGTACAGAAAACACTTATAGATTTTTTGCAAAAGGAAAAAAAAAAAGTAAAAAGTATAGAGAAGTTTGAAGTAATTTGGTTATATTTTAGTTAATTTTAATGCTACAAATATGTTTTATAGCTTGTTAAAATAAGAAAAGTAAGCTCTTTAACTTTTTCCAAACTTGAAAACAAGTTTAAAAAACAGTTTTGGCAAAAAATATAAATTTGTAGTTTTTAGGCTAAAGAGTCTTTATTTAAGTGAGTTTAAAAGTTAATGATTTGAAACTTTAATATTATATATATTTTTATGAGCAAAATTTGTTTATTTAGAAGCAAAAAACCAGTTGGCCTAATAAAATTTAAGATTATTTAATTATTTAGCAATTTTTTTATTATAAAAAAAATTTGTATAAGTAATAGACAAGAAGAAAAAGTCTATATAGTTTACTTTTTCAATAATTTCTTCTATAAATAATATTAATACAGCTACTGCTTCTAAAATAATAATGTTTTTTTACTAATAGTAGGCTATTTTTGAAAGAGAATAGTATAAGTAGATGAGTAGGTAAGCCTATTTATATAGAAGACCAGATTTATAATAGTCAAATCTAACAAACAAAACAGGCTATAGTTTTCTGTGTAATTATGAGAGTTAAGTATATCGCAAGCAACTTTTAGAAAGATTGTAAAATATCTTAGTTTCTATTTTATTAAACCTTTCTAAAACTCTCTTTAAAAAATTTTTTTTTCTAATATCTATTCAACCTACTATCCTCTCTATTTTTATAAATATTTTTCTACCTATAACAATACTTTTTAAAACTCTTTTTCAAGAAGACTCAAACAATAACAACACATTTTCAACTACAAACACTCTTCTAGACAAATCTAACAACTACTTTTTTTCTAATTTACTTAATCTTTATAATTCTACAACATGTTATAACAAATTTCTCTCCTACTATAATTTTTAATCTCTATATTTACTACAAACTTTTATTTTATTTATACAATATATAAAATTAAATTATCCAGATTATTTTTTTAAACAATATATTAAAATCTTTATTTTAGCCAAAACAATTTTAACTCCAAAGAAGCATATATATATCTGCTATACAAAACTTTTTTTTTATATAACCACTTACTAATTTTTTTTAAAAATCTTTTTAACTTTTAAAATACTTCTTTTAAATTTAACTACTCAATATCTACAAATATTTTATCTCTACAAACTTGGCAACTTTCTTTAAACCAACTTTAACCTATTCTATATCAAACACTCTTCTAATTTCAGAACATATCTTACTTCTTATAAAAATAGCCACTTTAAATATTAATAGTTTTACTCAATTAAACAAGAAATTCTTTATTTTAGAAATTCTAAATAACAATATCTTTGAAATTCTAGATTTTTTTGAAATACATCTCTTAATTAAAAAAAAAATTTTTTTGAAAAACTTAGATAATAATAGTACTTTAATATCTAACTAGAGTGCCTCTAATCTTTGTAGAACTATAAGAGCTAGATATATGATAAGCACAATTGTAGAAGATATTTAAAAGGTTTCATTTACAATTCTTTCTACTTCTTATAAACCTTTCACTTGTTTCAATAAATTTCTTATATCACAAAATCAACTATCTATCTTATCACCCAAACACTTAATTTTTTTTTTCTATACTTACTAACTAATAGTCTATAAAGTAACCTTCAAGACAAAACAGTCATCTCTATTAAAACAATTTCAGTGAAGCATATATTTATTTATCTAGAAAACTCTGTTTGTTATCTAATCATATAACTATATCCTATCTAAAAAGTATTTACTTTTATCTCTTTATTTCTCTAAAGTTACATACTTAATACACCCTAGCTTCAACGCTTTCTATTTTCTTCTTAATCTATCAATAAGTATATACAATATCTGAGGCTTTAACAAAAACCTCAAACAACAAATCTGAAAACAATACTGCCTATTTAACAATCTGAATATTATCTGTCTTACTAAAACTAAACTCACTAGCAATAATAATTTTACTTTTAAACCTTTTAAAACTCCTTATTATACTTACTTTTAGTCTTGTATAGATCATTTCAAAGCTAGAACTGCTATTATGATATACAACTCCTTGACTCTTTATATATATAAAATTAACTCTATTCCAGGCTATACTATCCAAATTAACTTATTCTTCAAACATGACTTCAAATTTTATATTATCTTTACTTACCTTTCTAGTAACAATGCTTAATCAGACTTCAAATCCAAAATATAATTATTTAATAGCTACAGGATGCTAGTACTCTTAATTTACTTCCTATTTTACTTAAAGACTTTAATACTTTAACTAACAACACACACTTCTTATTTATCAAATATAAACTTTTTTAATTTCTTACTTACAATAACATGTATAATCTTGCTTTACACATAGCCTCATCCTCTCCTATCTAGCATAATTTTAGATATAGTAGTGAAATTGACTTCATTTTGGCCTATCATACTACTTTAACTTATCTTATCTTGTTTAATATGGATAATACACAAAGTAACTAACTTACTTAGTAACCACAAAATTTTTATTTCTTACTAGTTCTTTCCCTATACACTACATAGCTAATATAAACACAAAACACATACTTATAGATGAGTTTTTAACTACAAAGCTATAAATGATACTAAATAGAAAGAATTTTTCAACCAAGTCTATACTAATCTTCACTCTAACTACACTCTACTCTCAACTCAAACCCTAGAATCTCTTGAAACTACTTGGCACAAAATTTATACCAGTATCATTACAGTTGATTTATAACATATTTCTAATAAAAAAATTCACTGTTTATAACTTCTATGACAGCATATTTTTTTTTCTAAAGCTTCTCAATTTCACTCCAACCTTAAAAAGCTTAGCAACATTATCTAATATGCAAAATTTACTCTAAAACACTCCTCACCTATCTCTCTCTACCTTAACTTCTCTATCACTTTACTTAATCAATCTGCAAGCCTATATATCTTTCCACTACTATCTACAAACTAAATTTTTACGTCTTGGATTACTAATGCCAACTCTGAGTAAAAAAATCTTTTTATGCTTGGAAAATAAAGAATATCAAAGAAATTAGACAACAAATTTTTAATACTATCAACAAAAGATATTTTAAACTACAAACCCATCCTACTTTAATAATTAATAGTATTCTTAATCAATACAAGGACCTAGTCAAATTCTATAATATTCAATTAAATAATAATATTATTACTAATCTCTCTTCTATTAAGTTACATATTTAACAACACTTCTATAATTAAATCATGCTTTGCTATATTAATACTAACATATTTAACTCCTAATAGCAAGCCAAATACAATCTCAAATCTTATATTGATTCTACTTGGTATTCAGATATTCATTATAACTTTATTGAAAATAAAGTTATTTTAACTATTAATCAACTTTCTAATAACAAAGCTTGTCATATCTATACAACAACTCTTTCTAACAATACCTTGTACCAAAATTTCACAGAAAACCAAACTATAAAAACCTTATACAGTCAAACCTCTCTATAATCACACATGTGGGATATAAAAATACATGATTGTAAAGAAATGTAACAGTTATAGAGGTCAAATTTACTATACTTAATAGTAGTTTGTTTTTAAAAAAATATATATATTTAAAAAATATGCTTATATAGGAGATGACTATATTGTTTTTTATACAAACAAAACTTCACCTAGCTGCTGTTAGGTACAAAGTCCATTCACTAAGTATTCTGTTTACTAAAATAAAGTTGAAAAAGATTAATAGCAGACAGTTAAGTGAGACACCTTGGCAGGCTATAGTACTATCAAGCAAAGAAGTAGTAGAGCAACTCTGAAGCTTTGTCAAGTGCTACAGATATGAAAATAGAAGTAGCTGCTTGTTAGAATATTATATTTTATATGGCATAACTCTTACACTTTTTCTTTTGGTACTCTTTTTACTTCTCCTTTGGCTGCTATCACCCATCTTGGCAACAAAAATTTTTTTAAAAAAAGTGGGCAAAATAGCTTACCCCTGCCATAGGATCAGTATTATTTATATTTTCCAAATTCAGATAACATAGTAGATAGCAACCATGTGTTTTGTCTAAACAAGTATGGAGCTACTATTTTGGATCGACCCCAGGTCAAGGTATCCCTAGAAGCGGTAGCAGGTGGCTTGAGATATAGGTCCTCAGATGGTGGCAGCATCTGGCTTGAGATATAGACTATGAGTGAATCAGCTAAAACCTTTCGAAGTTGGTTTGTTAAGATAAAAGAAAATTTAATAGTGAAGTGAAGTTTACAATAGAGATATATGAATGTTGCTTTTTAAAATAGTATATAATTTTTTAAACTTTGTACAGGTTATAATAGTGCTATCTTTTCTTATTTTCTTTTGTTGCGTTATTCAGCATTGTCTGGGCTTTACTTGTTTTTTTTATCTTTTTCTTTTATAGTTATTTTAGAGTCTTATGTTTAGGTTTTGATTTTTCACCTTTTTATAATTACTTTTTCTTTTGGTTGTTTCCCCTATCTCCCCTTTCTTGCAATATTGTTATATATTTTTTTGTTTTTCTTGGTTTTACTAAATAGAGAAACAGGCTTGCGGAGCCTTTCTGCCAGGATCTAGATAGAAAAATTTTAATTTTTGGCTTTTGACAGGGCTGACAATATCTTCTGTTCTATTTATAGTTCAGTGTGACAAGTCACATCTAGGTACTCAAGAAGCAACTAGATGATGCCACACCTGAGTATTTAGTTTAGACACATCACATGTATTTTGAATATGTAATAATTATCTTGTTAATAAAGGTAGCAATGAGACTATTAAAGAGTTAAAAAAAAAAATTAAAATAACAAAGCTTATAGTGTTTCTAGAATCAGCTACAAAAAATTCAAACATGCAAGCTCTGACTTTCTTACTGCTATTATAGCTTTTTTTAACCACTATCTTGCCTTCCAAACTATTTCTAAACAATAGAAAGAAGACCACATCTTTCTTATCTCTAAAAAGCCTATTTTGAATAATAACTTATTTAATACTAGGCCTAAAAGTTTAATAAAATATATTAAAAAACTATTTGAGATTATTGCTAGAAAAATCACTCCTTGGGATTTTCTAATTGGACTAATTTATAAATGCTTAGATTAGAATGCCAGTACTTATTCATATGTAAATTAACTTTTTACTTTACTAATTCAATAGTTTATTTAATAAATTATCAAAATCAATAAAGTGAAAAGTGATTTATATATAAATAAGTACTAGCTGAGCTTTCTGAATTAGCCCAATCAGAAAATTCTGAAGGGTGATTTTCCTAGCAAAGATCCTATATACCAACCTTTTTATAAACTGACTCAATACCACTCTCTCCAAACATAATATTCTGTCTTTTTTTTAAATTTGTTGCACTTCCTGGCAACTAAATCTCTATTCCTATCCACATTCTTAACAATATAATTGAAAATACCAACAGTAACTCAAACTACTCTTTCAAAATATAAGCAAGGTCTATGATTCAGTTAACTTTAAACTATTTCAAAAATCTTTCAATCGTATGCAAATGTCTCAATAGCTAATTAATATTTTTACCAATCTCCTTTTTGATTACGCTAACTATGTAATTACCAATCTTGGTTTTACTAATTTTTTTTTTTTTTTTTTTAATGTTAAAGGTGAGACCATGCTCTTATCTTTATTAAACTTAATGAAAACTTTTTACA
>CAJVPU010001973.1:0-11537 GCA_910591775.1 Dentiscutata heterogama | reverse complement strand
GAAACCGGGATGATCGAAACCCGTTTGGGAAGACCCGAGTAAGGAATAACTACAATCTTCGACAGTGCCACAGGAAAAACCCGAATTTGGAAGTTAGGACCGAGATTGGAGAACCGAATGACAACAAGATCCTTTAGTGGGGGGATTTACTAACCCGACCGCCAATTTAGAAAAGCCAGAAATCTGCGAGTATGTAAAAAGGGGATAGATAGAGAGTTAAATGAGAGTGAGACTTAATAAAAGCAATATGTTAGATCAAAGCTAGACTGCTAAGGCATTTGTTAACTATTTAGGTAATAGTAGTATCAGTTATTTGTTTAGAAGTTGGCAAGCTATAATAGCTAATCTAGTGATTTGAGGAGTCTAGAGTACTACAAGAAAAGCAAGTGCTGGCCTGGTAAATTTTGGGTGCTATGTAGTGAAAGTGGAAGTATGTTGGGAAATTATTAAGTAAGTGTTTGATTCTAAATATCTTCATTTGGTTTAGTTTGAGTAATATAGTACTGGATGAGGTTTTCTGGTTATTGTTCAGATAGAGCTAGGTAGAGTTCCAGTCAGTTGTTTGGATTGTGTTTTCCTATTTTGTGTTTTGCTTTTGTGATGACTATAATGCTATTGTATATGCTCTGCAAATACTTTTGACAAATGGTCTTGTTGGTTTTTCTACATTGTATTCCTTCTACACAATAGTGAAGTGTGAGTTGTGTATATTAGTATGGTTAAACAAGAGAGTGGGTGTAGATAGTGTTGGTGCTGTTTGGCCAAAGTATCTGCAATGTTATTGAATCGATTATTGAAATGTGCTTGAACTTTGTGTAGTATGAGCTGAATATTAAAGGCCCAAATAGCATTTAGAAGTGTATGCCAGATAGGCCAGTAGTTGAACTTAAAGAATTTAGACAACTTGGAAGAGGTGTGCAGAAGCTTGTAGTACTTAGATATAATAGATTGGGAGTCAGTAAATATATCAACATTGGTATTCTGAGATAATATAGCAATAGCAGCTAGGATTGCTATTAGCTCTGCTTTGTATAATGAGGACCAATTAGAGATTTTGGCAGAAAAGCTGTTAATAGTTTGGTCACCATTAGTCTGAACCTAGCCTACTCTCATAGAGCAGTTACTAGTATCTATATCTGTTACTAAGCCATCTGTATAGAATGTGAATTTCTGTATATTAGTATTGCTGAAAGTGTACTAAGTTAGTATCTGACATGTGTTATTGGTATGGAAAAGAATTGGGGCTAGGAAGTCTATAATATTTATATTGGGTGAGGTGGCGAAGTAATAGGGTGCTTGAGTGCTGTGGTGTAGAGAAGATCTACATAGTTGACATTAAGCTTGAGTTCTTTGTTACTTGTTCTTTTACCCAAGAATTGTGTTGATATTGTAGTAGAAACTTCTAGTGTATAGTGACTTGTAAGCCAGTTGGAATTAAGCTTGCAGCCTGGGCATGGTTTGCAAAGTACTGGGGGTAGAAAGTATGGTAAATAGTGTTTAGTATCTATATTGTGCTGCCAGTGTGTTATAGAAACCATATTGGTTTGTTTAAAGTTTCTTTTTATTTGGCCTATAATGATTTCCTCTTGTTAATAAGTAAGTATTCATGGTTTGAGTCTTTTAAAAATAGTGTTAAATTGGTAGACAAATGGGTTGGTGCCTAGTAGACGATATTGTAATTATAATGCAGGTTGTCAAGTATAGTGTCTTTTAGAAACAAGAACTAGCCTAGTTTTTTTTCTTTAAGAAGATGTAGCATTCTAGGAGAAATGTGTTGCCATTCGAGCAGATATTCATTATTTGCAGAGCTCAGTTGTTCCAAGTAGAGAATGTCTTTGTTTTGAAGCTGTTGTTTAAATATACTATACTTGGGATTCTTTGTGAGTATAGCTTCGAGAGATGTATTGCTGTTTTGAACTAGTTGTAGCCATGCCCTGTTTAGATTAATAGTTAGTCTAATACCTGCTTGTTAAAGTATTTAAATTATTTTGAAGATAGTAGTACATCTGTTGGGTCCATCTATACAGAGTTGAGAATGTTGAAGCATACTAGTAGTTGACTAGTGATTGTTTTGCAGTTGCTGAAGTTTGATGTGAGTAGTAGTACCGAGTGTAGAATCATTGTTGATTCTGAGAAGTAGGTTGTTGGTATGGTGCTGGAGTTGTATATTCCAAATGTTGTGGATATCGTAAATTTTGTAGCATAACATTGTATTATTTGGGGTAGACCAGAATAAGAGAGATTTGTGCTTGATGATTATAAGATATTTACTCAAAATCAGGGTATATGTTTCTTGGGGAATAACTATATTGTGGATTCTGTATTCCATTGTAGGAATAATAACTGTATTAATGACATAGACTATTTGTTTGTCAGTTATTTTTTTGGAGTTGGCAGTATATGCTAGATTAAGGGCTTCTTCTTGAATAAGCCTGATTTGTTTGAAGTGCTTATTGTTAAAAGTGAACCAGCATCCCAGAAACTTGAATGGCTGGCTGGCTGGAATTGTAAATAGGTTTGTTTGTAGAAATGAAATATTAGTATTAGCTTGGTTGGATATAAAGATTGATTTGAAGGGGTTAATCTAAATATTAGCCATGTTGTAGAAAGATGAGGCTGTTTCTATAATTTTTTCTAAGTCTTCTTTAGCCTAAGCAATCTAAATGGTATCATCTATATAGATGAGAACAGATATAGAACAGTGTAGCCTTTTGGTAGATAGTGAGGTTAGGCTTGTTTGCCATGGTGTACACATAGTGTTGCCAGGTAGCTATGTAAATATTTTTATAATCAATAGGTTATAGTAGATTCTCCAAAATAGTAGAGTAATAGTTTCTCCTTAATTAATACTATTCTGAACAGCATAGAAGTTGGTGAGGCCAAGGTTAATGATGACTCAGTTAAAGTGATCAGTGAGAAGGTTGTTAAGGATGTTAATAAGATGTTTTGATATGCTGATTCTGTATAGTGATTTGTAGAATAGGTTGAAGTTGACTAAATCATAGGCTTTGCTCATATCTTGTGAAAGTATCTATAGTTGGTTCGAGTTACAAGCTGCATCTTCGATAATGTTATTAAGAATATGAATTGGAATCGAGATTAAGTTGCCTGGGAGTGCCACATAGTTGAAAGATGATAGGATTGAGTATTTGGATAAGATATTGTTGAGCCGGTTGGTAAGAAGTTTTGTATAGAGCTTTTTGACATGTTCAATAAGACTTATAGGTCTGGTATTGGTTAGGTTTCTATCAAAAATAGGCTTTTTGAAGATGAAATAAATTCTGCCTTCTTTCCATTGTTTTGGGATTACTTGTGCTACAATACACCTATTTAGGAGTGCTGTGATGGCTTGTAGAAAGGTGGAGCCTGCATGCTTGAGTATCTCATAGCTTATGCCCAAGGGTCTACAGGCTTTGTTATTAGGTAGTTGGCTGAGTGTGATAAGTATTTCTTCTTGGATAAAAGAGGCAAGTGCTTCCTGGTACTAGTCTGGAAGAATATGAGGTTTTGGGATATATTCTGCTTGCTATTTATTGTTAAATAGGGTCTTGTTGATAGGGCAAGTAGTAGTCTAGTTGTTAAAATGTTGTTGAATGTGTGTTTTAATAGTGACAGGGTCTGTAATGATATCCTGACTGAGTTTGATATTGTCAAACTTGACAGAATCTCTGTGCCAGTTCAGGATACTATTTAGCATAGAAGTTGGGTTGGTTTGGAGCTTGGTATATCTTCTATAGATAGTTTCAGTAATTTGGTGCCATGTTTGTCTGATGTTCTCTAGGTTGTGGGAGTAATATAGTTTCTTCTATTCTGAGTCAGCTTTGGATATCCAGTTCATGTTGGTTACAGGGGAAGGTATTTTTAGATTGTATAGCCTATTGAGTTTAGCTACTATGGTGTTTAGATGGGTTGGGATGTGTTGGTTATTTTTGGCTTGGTGTTTTATAATTTTGATTATGTTTTCTAGCTTTTTAAGGCTGTAGTGGAGCTGGGTTGCTTTGGGCGAGAAGGTATAATAGAAGTTACAAACTGTAAACTTCTTATTAAGAATATGCTGGAGTATTGCTGAAATGATGCTAGTTTGAATTTTGTGCCATGTGGTTTCAAGAGACTCTGGAGTTGTAGATATGAGAGGTGTATTGTGTTGTTGTAAGTTTGTGTTTACTTGGTTTGTGAAGTCTTTTTATTTTTCTGGGTTCATTATTTTGTAGTTAAAGACCCTTCTTCAGGTGCGGGTTTTGTATCTTCTTTAACTAGTGAGAGTATATAGAAAGAGCTAGTGGGAGATGAGGATTTTGTGATCACTTTGGGTACTGATTGGGGTCATTAGTATCATAGTAAGTAAGATATTGGAGGATTGGTTGGTAAACCTAAATAAAGTCAATTATGCTACTAAGGTTGGCTTAGTGCCATGTGTATATAGACTTGTGAGAGTGTGAAGCAAGGTTATACATGTTGTTAAATGTTAGGTATTGAAGTAATTTGTATTTAATCAATTAGGAGTGAATATTTTCTGTAGAAGCATTGAAATCACCTAATGTTATTAGGGAAATATTTTGTGCTTTGGCTTGTTGTATCCACTATATTATAGTATTTTGGATCTGTAATCGAAGGTGTGCATTGTTGCTAGGAAGGTAAAGTAAAATAATTCAAAACTTGAAGTCATGTTTGAAGAAAAAATCTACAGCTATAGCATGTTCAGGCACTATACTAATGCTGTGAATATGCGGTGTAAGGGAGTTACGAATCAAAATAGCCGTTTCTGCTTTAGAGCTATCTGTACAAGACCAGAGGTAGGTGTAGTGTTGGGTTTTAAGGTGCTTTTGTAAAGTTGTTTTACTAGATAGTTTGGTTTATGTAATGCTAATAATATCCAGGTTTTGCTAGAGGTAGTAATTTTTCCAAGCCTCTTTTTTAGTATTTGTGTTGAAGCCTTGTATATTGTGTATGCAAATAGAAAGAGTTAGTGGAGAAAGTGGCATAGGTTGCTGGGTATCAGATTGAGGGTTAGTGTAATTAGCTATGTGGTGTATGTTAGGTTGGGGAGTGTTAAGGGCTAGTATATTGTATAAGCTACTTATAGAAGTGTTCATTTGTTTCTATTGGTGTTGGGTTGTCTAATAGAGGGATGTTGTTATTGGTAGATGAAGTGTTCTCCATAGTTATTGTTGCTACTATAGTAGCTAACATTTCATTGAATATTGTAGCATAGTGTTGTATATTTTGGCTGTCTAAAGCCTTTTTTGACTTGTCCATGTTCAAAATTGTCCAAGTGTTCAAGATTGTCCAAAGCTTGTCTAGGCTTTAATAATTAATAAATTTGTCTAAAAAATATATAACTATATATTTTTTTAGATGCTAAATTCATTTCAATTAAAATTAAAATAAGTTATCTTAATAAAATTTTAAGTAATTTTACTTTATTTAATTGTTTAAGATTGTCCAAAATTGTTCAAAATATTGTCTAAAGCTGTCCCATGACAACACTGTTGTAGCAGGTATAGTTTCATCTATAATGGGGATAATGCTAGCAAAGGATTGAACTGTACTAGGAGTAGTTGGGCATGGGAGTGTGAAGGCTTTATTAAATATACTCCAGTTAGGAGTAGGAAGTAGAGAGATCTAGTAGTGTATCAGAGATCTTTTTAACTGTATAAAACTGCTTTAGAATTTTTATAATAGGAGTGATATCTGGTGGATTTTAGATTGGAAGTGAGACAATGATTTTATGCTTGAATAGAGTACTAATGATTTCATTGATGTTGTTAGGGATAGTAGGAAGAGATTGTTTAGTAGTTGTGCTAGCATTGTTGGTTGGGGTAGAGCTGCTACTCTGGATTTGAATCCATTCCGGAGGGAGCCATGTAAAGTAGTAGTATTTGCGAAGGAGTTTAGCTGTAGTTGTAAGTTGCTATATTGATGTGATAGAAAGTGAGATATTAAGATATTCAGTAATTTTCTTTGCTATTGGCAGAAGGGGTTTATTAGTTGGGTTGGCTTGTATAATTTCAATTGGGATTAGAAAGGGTACTTGGTAGTAGAGAGAAGCTTGTTTAACAAACTCTCTAGCCTCATTGTTATTGGTAATAGGGTAGGTAAAGGAAGTAGTAGTTTTGATTTTGCTTGTGTCTGTTGGAAAAGGTAGTTTAGTGGTGAAGAAGTTATTGGGAAGTAATTTGAAGGTGTAGTATTCTCTAAGCTGGGAGATAACTTTGGCAAGTGGAACATTAAAAGTGGCTTGGTTGAAGGAAAAGAATTTTTGAACTTTGTGATTAAGCTCTTGGTAGGTAGTAGATAACAGTTTTTTAGATGATGGGAGGTCAAAGTATAAGTCAGGAATTTGTGTAACAGTATAGAAGTCTGCTAATTTTCTTTTATTTGTAGCGAGATACTAGAGCGAGGATCGGTAAGAGATTGGAATTAACTGGCATAGACCTGCTAGGAGTCTATTATAGTGAGGAGGAAGTGGAGGGAGATTAGCAAAGTATGTTTCAGGGAGTTCTGGGAATTTGAAGATTTTTCTTAGAGCATTTACTATTGCTCTGGTCTGTAACCATTGTGCTATAGGAAGTTTAAATAGCAAAATAACTAGAATTTCTTTGGGGATCTGTTTAGGTATATCAGGTAAGAGGATAAGCTTGTTTTTAAAAGCTTTGTTAATTTGTGCTTAAATTTTCTTGAGAGTTTCTTCACTAGAGTTTTTGATCTGCAAGAATCCTCTAGCATACATAATAGCTTTATAGATATTTCTGTAAGTAGTTTTTGAGAAGTTGATATTGGATATATACTGGGAAATAAGCATTTTTCTAAGCATAGAATGAATAGTATTGCGAGTAGTGATATTTGTAAATGTGATCTCATTCTCTGTTTTGTATATTGCTAATGCTGTGTTAAAAAGATTAGTTTATTCCTTTTGGTATGCTGGGGTGGTCTTAGGATTATATATAAAGATAGTAAAAAATCTGGTGTCTTGGTATATAAACTTAAGGGCAATTGCCTCTAGTAGCTTGTATTGTGTAGGATTAGTAGTGAGCTTGTAGCTAATAAAGTTATAAATTCTCTCAGAAGACTCAAGAGCTTTTGCAATCATATCGAATAACCAAAGGTCTGTGTTAAAGAGTGTGTTGATGGGTGTGATGGTTTTGAGATAAACCTCTGCAGCCTACTCCATGTCATCTTCTGGGGTATTGGTAGTAAGAAGTTTAAGATTGTTTTTGATAACTTGACTATAAGATAGCCTTGTGGTTGTGTTTTTGCTTGCATGCAATCTAGTAGAGATAGAACTACTGCCTATAGTAGTTTTAGTTGCTTTATTGAAGGTTGTAGTAGGTAAGAATATGTTAGACATATTCCTGGACCTTTTGTGAACTAAGTTGAAGTCAGGTGCAGAGACTATGAGGGCAAGGCTAGACATGGATGTGATAAGTAATGGTTGGGTAATTTGTTTGGTAGGTGTACTCAGTTTGAATGTAACAGTTGTTGTGTTATTACTGTTGGGGTTGTTAGGAAGGTTGGGGTTAGCAAGTTTGTTAGTAGGTAGTACAGTATTAATGTTGTTGCTGCTTGTGCTAGTGTTTGTTTGTTTGGTAACTAGGTCTTGTGAAGAGTTGAGCTTTGTAAAAATTGCTATATAACAGTCGGCCAACATATCGGGGATGATCATCATTACATTTGTACACATATAAAAAAAAATTGATCGACATATAGAAAAAATTCATAAAATTTTTAATTTTTTTGAATTTGCGAGTTACTGAGACGTCACATATAGTTCTTTTTTGGCCATGACATTCCCGTGGCTTTCTACAAACACCAGTACAAATTTCGTCTATAGTTAAAAACACAGTTGAAAATAATCTTGAGCTCAAAGATTAGGTATAAATGCGAATTAAGACAGTAAGATTATACCTTATTAATACATCGCTACACTTTTTTACTTACAGATCATTTCCAAGATCCTCCGAATACGTTCACTACTGTTTACCGTGAAGAGCATAGTTCTGCAGTTACGTGTTCGAAAGAAGAATAAACGTAATTTCGGTGTTTGTGTGTTGATATTAGTTCTACTGACCTAATCAGATTTTTGCAATTGCTAGTGCCGTAACCGGGTATATTTTTCGTTCTTTCGAATTTTGAAGTATACATTATGCGCTATTTCCAATATTTGGTGTTTTTTGAGATACTGTATGTATAGTAATCGGGTCAACATTTTATAGTGGATAGTTCAAGTATTTACACTGATTTGCTGCTAGGTTATTAATTTTTTAGATCTAGAAAAATAATTTTTTTTTAGAAGCATTGTGGAAAAATCTTTTCGGTTTGCTCTGAATTCGATACAAGCATGTCATGTGAATGCTGGTTGGACTAAGGATGTGGAATTCTTATATAAATTTTGAATTCACTACGAATTTTAAGGATTGGTTTTTAAAGTTGGAATTAGGACTTGGATTAGAATTAGGGATTGGGTTTTCGTAGTGCTAGACGTTCTTATTGCAAATTTCACTATTTGAAAATTTTTTATTTTAATTATATCAATTTACTTTTTTGATTTTTTTTATATATTGTAATTGTTTTGTAAAATTTTTAATTTTATTAAATATTATTAAATAAAAATTATTTCGCATAATATATAAAAGTTTAAGTTTTTAATCACTCTAATATCAATATAAAATAATGGGCAATAAAACATTTTATGATTCAATAACAGCATTGAACAATTTTACAAATCACTTGAATTTACCACAAAAAGTTTTTAACATAATTCGAGATCAACAGTTAATCTTCTATGATCAGAACTAATTATTCAAGATATTCATGATCTTTAAATGTCGGCCGTGATTCATGACGAAGCTATAATTAGTAACCTAAATTTTTTCTTCCTGCTAGTTTAAAAAAATTTTTTTGAAATCAATAAAAACCCCATATTTGACCCGTTTTGTTTTTTAAAAATCTACAAAAAACGGTTTAAAAATTTTCTTACTTTATACTTTTATTATCAAAAAAATGAGTTATAATTTCTCACAAAATTTGCAAGTTTTTTCTTCTCAATCCAACCAGAATGAATTGCAAGAGCATTTAGCAGATATTCAGACCCTGGTTTTATCTGATGATGAAAACGAATATGATGATGAGCCAGTAATCGACTTTGAGCAAAACTTATACAAACAAGCCTTAGACTTAGCTGAATATGAAGATGACCCATGGAAAGAGCTTGATGCGGAGGATATGACAATTTTGCAGGAGACAAGCTATGAGGAAGCTAGCAGTGAATATACCGAAGAGATTCCTAAGATTAAAGCAAATTCAATTACACCGTGCGTCATAATCAATAACGAACATGGAAAGATTCGTCGCTGTAATGAAACTAGTAATAAGAGGTTGCGAGAACTCATTGGTGTCTGGGAAATTGACATAGATGCTGTTAATGAAGTTAATAACCAACTTCATCTTCTTGGAGTATGCTCGAAGCACTTTAATTACGATCAAAATACAGTGCATAGTAAAAAGTTGAAAAAAGAACGTTTAACTGACAAAAGTCAGTTTAATTGCCATATTTGTTTTTTCTGCAATAAAAAAAAGGCTTTCTTTAGTCGCGGAGCAAATTGTATAGAGCATACATGGATTGTATTTGATCAAAAATTACAAGTACCTTGCCGTGGAATGGTTCTTTGTCCAGCTATTAAAGAAAGCTCGAACACAGAAAATACAAACAATTCACGGGGTGTTCATTATGTGTGCTGCTAGTGTTATGAAATAAATGGAGGGCATTTACATGTACGTCAAGGTTCTGGATGTAGGGAAGATCCGGGATGCACTGCAGAGCATTCTGATGACACTACAACTGCCCTTTATCGCTTCACAAGGCTAATTGAAATAGTAGCACAATCAGAAAATGACGGAGCTAAAGAACATTTACTTCAAGTTCTTTTTCCATGTTTAAAAAATCTTGATTTTGATTCGCCACCTGCACAAACAAATAGGCTACCTAGCCTATTTGTAGCTAATACGGCTTTAAAAGTTAAAGGGTTAAATTTTTATAAACAAATAAAACAATTCAAATTAAACCCTAAAAAATGTAAAGAATTTGAAGAATCACTTGCCCTTGATGTTTTAAATTCACGCGCCACTTTATCTTTTTATAAATCAACATTAGAAAGCCCGGAGTTTTTACAACAGTATTATGATACAATTCTGAAATGTTTAACTAGTTTCTTTGATGGTTTAGTTCGTACTTTGCAACTCCAAAAGTATGAAATTGTCAAACAAAAACGAAAAGAGCACAAAAGTGTAATATCCGAATTCGATGAAAACAAAACAGTGAAAAGCATAGCTTTTCTGTCTTCCGTTATTCTAACGCTTGCATTCAAGAGTTGGAAATTTTGGCTTCCACATATAATTGGATCTTTCTGTGAACGGCCAAAGCTTGCGTCATATTTACGTTCTATTCTTTGAGCAGCAAATGTCGTAATATACTCTAAAGATTATGAGGTAAAAATTCGAAAAAAACGTATGTTAAAGGCAGATGCACAAAAAAGACTAAAATCAGGACCAAATATTTGGAACCTGGCAGTAATAGACAATATCGATTTTAAAGAAAAAACATTTAGAGCTAGTAACCTGTTTGATGATACACGAGGTACAGCTCATGCTACCTTGCGCATGGTTTTTCAGTTTGAAATGCCTAATCTAAGTATATCACCTTCAATTTCAAATACTCTCGATGAAAGTTTGTGCGGAAGAAACTCATTCACTAAACAGTGGATAGGAAATCTTACACAAATTTTCAAACAGTTGATAACGGAATGCCCAAGGGAGTTTGCCATGAATGAAATTAATGCTGCGCTTAAAGGAACAGTGGAAGAAGGATGCAAAGTTTCTCAACCAAACATCGTCATTTTGGAGGCAGGACCAGATCCAAACAGCAATCATGCAGCACATGAAACCTGTGAAATGTATATAAAAGATTTAGAGTTAAATCAAGAAGATTCTTTAGACATTGCTTGTGACGAAGCTATTTTTCGTCGACTTAAAGATTATTCCAATGATCAACTAAAATTAAATCCTATTCTCGGTTAGTAGCATACGAGCAAGGATATGTGCAGTACTCTAATTTCTGCATTTTCTGGATATGGGTTATTTGGATTAGCGTCTAAACTTGGCACAAAATTTCTGGATAAGCTTCAGGATGTAGCTGATTACTGAGCAACATTTCGTGTTCTTGAGCTTATCTGGTCGGCTATAGCAATTGTTATCTATATATATATGCACAAGCATCGCATAACACTAACAGATATTGAGAATGGAAATAATAATGTTCTTAAAGTCTGGGTTCTATATTATCGGTGGGCTAGCTTGCTAAAGCTTCATAAAATTGGTATCCGAATGGGTAACTTCGAAGCTCAACATGAGAGCTTGAAGGCCTTTGCACCATTGTTTCCTGCTACTGGAAAAAATAGATATGCAGAATCAGTACCACGTTTTTTAATGACTGTGGAAAAAGACCCAGCATTAAAAGCAAAACTTCAAGCAGTTGGATCAAT
>CAJVPU010001972.1:0-11537 GCA_910591775.1 Dentiscutata heterogama | reverse complement strand
ACTTTATTTTAAATATCAATGTTAAAAAAATTGTATGTTCTTTAAAGACTATAGGATCACTGAATTTAAATACTGCTTGCACCTCATGTTTTCCTTTTTTTTTAAACTGAAAGTAACAGTGTGGAAATCTAAAAATTAGTCAAATTGTCTTTACTCTTGTTCTTCAGCCTCTTCAAGGTCAGTTGCCAAAGTAACCCCATATGGCAAAGTGTGATTTTGATGAATTCTCTAAATAAACTATTGAACTTTCTTCCAGTGATTCTCGAGAACGAGTAGACATGTTGAAAATGCTCTGGACGTGCAATTATACTGTAGGAAGATCAACTCTTATAAAAGAGTTTTATATAGATTAGATAACTGCTGCATGGCATCGAATCCGATATCGATCAATGACCCGACATCGATCATCGACCCGAATATTGGGGGCCGCCCTGATATACTCTCAGTATAATCCTCTACTATGATATTCAAAATTAACCTAAATTCTTAATTCCTCAAATTCAACAAGATTATGAACTTAAACACTATATTGAAGCTAAAAAGTTCATTATCAAACCTATAAAATCAATATTCCTTTCTCCTTTGATAATTCTTTCTTTCTCACTCCAAATTCTACAAATTCTTCAACTTTCTATAAATTAATTTTTTAATAATTTCTTCTATAGAGAATATTTATATAGCTACTGCTTCCAAAATAACAATGTTTTCTACTGATAGTGAGCTATTTTTAAAAGAGAATGATATAAGTAGACAGGTAGGAAAACTTATTTATATAGAAGAACTAACTAATAATAGTCAGACTCAACGCACAGAGCAAACTTTAGTTTCTTGTACAGCCATAAAAGCCAGATATATAGTGAGCAACTCTATAGAAGTAACCCAAAAGGTATTAGCTTTTAATTCATCAAATCTTGCTAAAACTTCTCACAAATCACTTTTTTTACAACATCAAAAAAAGCTACTATCACATCTATATTTATAAACACCACTCTATCTAAACCTAAATCTTTTAAAAATCCTGCTCTTGAAGATTTAGATAATGACAATATATTTCTAACAACAATCACTATACTAGACAAACCTACTAGCCCCTTCTCTTCTAACCTGCTAGATCTCTATAATCTTAATACATGTTATAACAAATTTTTATTCTAATACATACTTTAACTCCTACCTTTATCTCAAACAATTACCTCCTTTATACAATTTATTAAATCAAACTATCCAATCTTCTTTTCTGAACAATATATTAAAATTTCTGTTCAATCAAAAACCAAACAAAACTCTGAAGAAGTATATATATATTTACTATATAAAATATCGCTCCTACCTAACTACTTTCTACTCTCTTTTAAAAACCTTTTTAATTTTCAAAACACTTCTCTTAAATCTAACTATCCAATATCTACAAATATACCTTTTTTACAAACTTGCAAGTCTTCCTTAGAACAATCCTCAAATCACTTTATACCAAACTCGCCTCCTATTTTGAGCATGTTTCAATTTTCATCAAAATTGCTTTTCTAAATATCAATAGCCTTATTTATCAAAATAAAAAGCTTGCAATCTTAGAAGCTTTTAATAACAATTTCTTTAAAATTCTAGATCTCTCTGAAACATATCTTTTATTCAAAGAAGAAAAATTCTTCAATAGTCAAATTCTAAACTATACTAGTTTCTGGAGTTTTTACTCTTTATCACACCAAGCAGATGTTAATATTCTTATTAATCAAAAAATAGCAAAACACATTGTCTACTTACACAACTACAAAGGCTATATTATTGGCATAGATCTCTATTTTAAAAATCTAGCAATATGTCTTCTCCAAATATATATCCCAACTCAAGAAAAAAAACAACTCTAAAAAGACATTCAAGAACATATTATTAATTTCTCCCAAAACTCTAACTAAAAAATAATAATTATGGGAGACTTTAATAGTGTTCCAAATTCAAGACTTGACCGCTTTCCTCCCAAAAAATCTTCTATAACTGAATTACAACTTATTAAATACCTTCAAAGTTAACAATACAAAGATATTTATTGCTTCTTTTTTCCTAACTCCCAAAACTATATATTCAAATAAGCAAATATTTATAGTCAAATTGATCAGATCTGGACCAATCTATCTATTACTAATATCAAATATACTGATATTCTTTCAAACTTGCTATATAACAATACTAGAAATAACAATTATTCTTAACAAAGCTAAACCATCTAAACAATGAAAAAGAAAATATTTGTCTGGAAAAATTGCTTAAAGAAAACTATCTATGACTATACTTTCCAAATCTTATGCAATCTTCAATATATATCTTCTAAAATCTAATCAATTACAAACCAAAATCAACTCAATCTCATATAGAACCAAATATATAAAGCTCTAATTAAAGCAGCCAACAAACATATTTCTTTCAAAAAAATTAATTCAAAACTCCCTGTCACCCAAATAATTATCACTTTTCTACAGATATAAACAAATTTAATTTCTTAAAAACCACTTCACTCATCTAATTTTTCTAACTTACTTGACCAATATCTAATTCAATATCCTAAAAACTCACTCCATACCAAGTATCCAACTCATATCCAAATCAAGAATGAATTCCAACTTGTTAAATCTTTTTTTAATCATCAATATTAACAAAAACTATATAATGAAATTAAACAAAAAATAGAAAACCAGAATAAAACCTTTATTGAAACACCTAAACTATTTTATAAAAACATTCTTGAAAAACACAACAACATTAATATTAATCAACTCTTAATTAACAATATACTATTAACAGAATACAATAAAATCTTAAATCAAATACATAACTATTTCTTTCAATACTTTTTAGAAAAACTTCTTTACTTTGAATTTTAACAACTTTACTAACCATATCTAGAACTTGAATCTAATTACAATGAACTATTTAAAATAATTACAGATCAGGAATGGTCTAGAATAGTCTTCAATCTTTCAAACTAAAAAGCAGCAAAACTCTCAAAAATCTGCTATAAACATGTTAAATATGCTAGCTTTTTAGCACAATACATCCTCAAATCCTTTATTAAAAAATATTTTCAATTACAAAAAATCTTAACAGAATGGAAATCTTCAAATCTCTTTTTATCTCAAAAAAATCTAACTGGAATTTCACACCAATCAAGTTCAACCTATATTTATTATCAAACCTCTTAAAAAGATCTTTATCAAAATCTTTACTAACTGTCTAGACAAAATAATCTCATCAAACAACCTTCTCTCAAATTTAAACTTTGCAGCTTCTAAAAACCTCTCAACATATACACAAATCCAAATTCTATACAATACTATTAAACTATATCTCTTGCAACAAAGAAGTATAGATACTGTTTCAGAATATATCCAAAGCTTTTGGTAGAATTAACATCAAATAGCTACAAGATGCTTGCTGTAAAATTGGTATCTCTGCTCTTGGTATTAAACTAATAACTGAATTATATATTTTCTGATTAGCTAAAGTAATTATAGCTTATGGGTTAACATCACCAATTCAAATTAAATCTGGTATTGAATAAGGAAAATCTACTTTTCTCTGTTATAAAAAATCTATTATGATCCTATTTATACCTTTTTATCCCAAAAATATAATGACTCCTTTCTTAAAATTTTATCACTTTCTCTACTTGAAACTATCTCAAACACACCTCCAATTACTATTACAATACTACCACTAGCATATATAGATGATACAGTGTGGTATTGTAAATATCCAAAAACTCTACAAAATATTCTCAATAATGCTTCTGTCTTGTACAAACTTAATAATATTGATATTAACCCAACCAAATCTAACCTACTTTATATTCATTCTAAAAACTCTAAAATATCAAATCACACACTTTCTTACTATAATCAAATAATTACTCTCAGAAAATCTGAGGACACAATTAGATATCTAGATATCTTCTATAAAAGTAATGGGACAACTAAACCAACCCTTGTTATACTATACAACAAAATAGAAAACTTTCTTCTTCTTATTAGATATAAAAAATATTACTCTCTCAAATATTTTCTTTTTTTAATCTTATACTCCAACCCTCTTTAGAATACTTTCTCCAAATTATTACTATTTAAAAAAATATACAGACTAAGCTTTCCTGACTACTTTTTATACAAACAAAAAAGATACTCTCCTTAGCTAAAAATACTAATAATATATCACTTACCAACCCACTTACCTTCAATCTGCCCACTTTTACCAACATAATACAAAAAGTTAGTATATCCAATATTGAACATACTCAAAATACTATATTTTGAAAAAATCTTTCTGCTAATCATCAAAACTATTTTCAGAGCTAAAGAAAAAACCAGGCTAGAACAAAATTTTATTAAAAAAAACAACTAGAATAGTTCTAAAATAAAAAACAAAATAGTTAAAAACAATTAAAGTTTCTTAGAACAAGATTTTATTACACAGCTACAAAAGCTCGCTATTTAGAAAAATCTAAACTTTTGTCAAAATTTTTAAAAAATTTTTAGATTTTTGGAAATTTACTTTTAACTCTATACCACAGATCACAAACTAACAAAACAAACAAACATATCCATTTTGAACAAATAAACAATTAACATAACAAACAAATATGTGTATAAACAAATAACAAAAAAACAACAAAACAAGCAACATATATGAAATGCCAGAACTTAGTATATATAAAAATTTCTTTAACAAGTCAGAAAATGAAAAAGTTGCAGTAAGAGAAAAGCAGAATGACTTTATTTGGGAGGAAGATAGAAAGGTTGCAAAATATCTTAGCACTAGTAAAATCTATCTTATCTCAATTATACGCAATGTGCTATAACAACTAAACTTTACACAATACAAGAAAGCAAAAGAGCAAAACTTGTTAGAAGAAGAAAAAATCCTTCTAGAATTCTCAATCAATAGTACAATGCAAGTAGACAATACAAACAAAAATCTTCTCTAGCAAAACAATTTTAAAATTAAAGTTGAACCCTTTTTTATAGCAGGTCTAATTATACAACCAACCAAGTCATATAAAGCAGATAATAATAGTATAAATTTTGAAAGAGATGATATAACAAAACACAATATAAAAGAAATTAAATTAGAACTGATTCCTATAAAAACCTCTTTAATAGCTTCAGCTATTAAGATTAACAATACCATTACTAACATAAAACTAGAACTGCAAGACAACCCATACAAGCAAAATTCTACAAAGCAAGAGTTTCTTTTTTATACTTTCAAAAACCAATTAGAAATACTTAAGAGTATGTTAGTACAGAATGAATATGATACTTTAAATTATAGTCTTAATAATTTTATCAAAGAAGAATTTCAAGATAAAGCAGAATCTGCAGCTCAATCAATTTGCAAAAAGCCTAAACAATATGAAGATATATACAATTCACTATAGGCTTCAAAAAACAAGATTATAGATAAAAAATATTCTTCCTCTTTTATATATTTCTTCACAATTTGGGACATGCCAAAAGGATTAAAGTCATTCATAATTAAGACATACTTAAGATTCTTTAGCATAGCAACTATACTGGTATGGCAACAAAATTTTAAAACAAAAGCTGCCTATATTAAAATTTTGCCAAATTCAGAACAAAGAGAAAAATCTTTAAAAGAAAGCTGGTTAATTCATCTTGAACAAGAAAAAACATATCGCACCATGCTGGGCAAGTTCAATATTAATGAAATAGAGGCATGAAATATATACAAAAGTATAATCTTTAATATACCAACAACAGTATATAACAGCCTTCTTTTATACTAGCTTAAAAAATATAAAGTCTATACAGTTTACATTTTAAGTAATTGTAACAAGAATTAAAAGAAAAGAGTTTATCTATATATCAAAACAGAAGAGAATTTATTATTAGCCCAAAGCTACAACCTCTATTATTTTACTACTAAATTAGAATAATACATGACTACAGAAAACCTAAATAAAAAAATGCTTTTTTTAGTATAGAAAATCTGATAAAAATATAAACAAAAAGAAAAGACCACTAAATGATATGGAATTATCAAAAGAGAAAAATATACATAGATAAATATGAACTTACTAATCAAACTAACAAGAGCATAAGACCATTCCCCATAGATACTAATAAGAAAAAAAGTAAAAAAACTA
The DNA here is from genome assembly GCA_910591775.1 of Dentiscutata heterogama. Lineage (NCBI taxonomy): Eukaryota > Fungi > Glomeromycota > Glomeromycetes > Diversisporales > Gigasporaceae > Dentiscutata > Dentiscutata heterogama. Next base: position 5,383 of record CAJVPU010001972.1, on the reverse strand, counting down.
ATAGCAACTCCAAATCTTGAAGCACTATTAAAAAACCTTTTAGTAGTATAGAAAATAAACCTGCAACTAATTCAAATAAAATAGAATTAGAAAGAAGAAAAAACAAGTAAAAAGAACTAGAAACTAAAAATAATCAAGCCAAAAAGCTCTACCAAGAAGGCCAGATTACATAGATCAAATTCCAGTAGACCAAGAAATAAAAACACAATAAATTCTAATTTACAAGACAATATTTTGAACCAAATTTTGAGCAGATTACAAAAAATAAAGAAAAAACAAGAGGTATTAAGCCCCAATCACTCCTAAAGGCACTATAGTTGTACTAACAGAAACAAACAAGCAAAACAGCTTGTTAGAGCAAACACTACTTAAGATAACTAACAATACTCTAAATTTTAAACTAAAATTAGCATACCATAACATCACTAGTCTTAAATCAAGTAATCGGAAGCCTTTTCATTTCTAAATTGGGTATAAAAAGAGAAAATCGATATTCTAGAAGTTGTAGAAACAAATATTTCAGACAGAGAAGGCTTTTTTATTCACTTATCAAATAGTCTCTTTAATAGTTACTAGATGAGCTCTAGATCTGAAAAAAAAAAGGATCTGAAATAGAGGTTTTAATCAGAGAAACAATTAAAAAATACACAAGAAACTTCAAAAATACTTATTAAAATTTTTTATAATCTCAAAGTATCTAAAGATAATTATACTTATTGTATACTTTAACTGAATAATTCTAAGCAAATTAAACAAATACAATAACAAATTGTTAGTATTTATCTAGACAGAGTCAAAAATTTTGAAGTATTAATTATGGGAGATTTCAATCATATAACAGATACAAATCTAGATAAATATAGTACTAGCAGACAGTAATACACAAAAGACTTCTATTGTACAAATAGATAATAAATTAAAACTTTACTAATACTTTCTATTTTCTAAATCCCAAATCACAAGTTTATACTTGGACAAATAGTAGTATAGCTATACAAATTAATCAAATTTGGATCTCTAAAGGCTTGATAAAAAATTTATAAAAAGTGAAAATACACAATATGAGTCTTATAATAGAAAGTGACCACAGTTTAGTATTAGCCAAGCTGAAAAGCAGAACCAATATACAAAAGTTTGCCCAAACAGTCAACCAAGACTAAAGCTCTTATCTTAAATTTCTCTATAACAAGGCTATTACTAAAAATTGGAAGGACTACAAAACAGTGCTACAATATTTTCTTAACAAATACATAGTTTTACTAGAGATACTAAACAAAGATACTAGTAAAATAATACAACAAGATATCGACAACATTTGGGCTTTGATAAAAACAGGTATCTTATATGCAGCCAAGCAAAATATTCAATATGCAGCCAAGCAAAATATCCATACAAGAAAATACAAAATATGATAAAAAGCAAACTATTAACAAGCAAAAAAACAAAATTATTTCTATATAAAGATACAATCTATATAAGTAAAATCTGCTAGGAACTTAAAAAAGTTGCAAGAAAAAATATAAATCAAAAAGTGACAATAGTAGTAGAAAGTAGCAAAGTACAAGAAATTAATTTATTATTATACAAAATCAATTCTAGACATAAAACAAATATAGCCTTAGACGAATCTGCACTAATAAAAGAATGAGTATTAGATATCAAGAGTTGGCTATATATTTTTAATAAAAAATATGCAGCAAAATTAGAAAAACAAATGAGTGAAAGAATTAAAGAGTTTACAAATCATTGATGTCTAATAATACAAAATAAACAAGAAAAGATACTCAAAAGTATTTTAGATACATCAGCAAAATATATAAACATAATCTTGCATAAGATATTATGGCCCATAATATTGCACAATAATTATGGTCTAGACAGAATATTTCAAAATAAATTACGAAATATTATGCAATTTATTATGGAATATTACGCAATTTATTACAGAATATTACAAAAAATATTGTGAAATATTTCAAAATAATTTGCAACTATGCGAAATAATAATACATAAGTAGCAGTAAAAAATTAAAAAAATATTTTGCATTATTCAAAAGTTTCTTTATATATTATAAAAATTTATTTATAAGATTTATTAAACAATTAATTTATTATACCTGCATAAAACGATACTATATATTTTATATCAACTATCTAATAAAACTACTCTAACTTTAACCCTAACTAGCAACAAAGTAATTAAATCCAAAACACTAACATTAATAATAACAAATATTACAACTCAAAATGATAACAATACTAAGGCCTCCAACAATGACAACAATACTAACTAAAACAACAAAATTATAAGCAGTTTCAGTTTCTGAATCATCATCATTCTAATACCTTACTAAAACACTAACTTATAAGAAAGAAACATTAATGGAATGAAAAAAAGAACTGTTAATAGAACAAAAAAAGAACTCCTCAAAAAAAGACAAGTAAAAGAACTAGTACTTAAATTTCTGTACCTGTTTTGGCTTCTGAATTGTCACCATTCCAGCACCCTAGCGAAAAACAAACCTATAAAAAAGAAATGTTAATAAAAAGAAAAAAAGATCCAAGAAAAAAAAGACAAGCAAAAGAACTGGTATTTATCTTTCTGTACCAGTTCTAGCTTCCGAATCATCACCATTCTAGCATTCTAGCGAAAAATGAACATATAAAAAAGAAATGTTAGTAAAAAGAAAAAAGATTCAAGAAAAAAAAAGACAAGTAAAAGAACTAGTATTTATCTTTCTGTACCAGTTCCAGCTTCTGAATTGTCACCATTCTAGCATCCTAGTGAAAAATGAATTTATAAAAAAGAAATATTAGTAAAAAGAAAAAAAGATCTCAAGAAAAAAAAAGTAAAAGAACTGATACTTTTCCAGCTTATGAATCATCACCATTCTAGCACTCTAGTAAAAGTAAATCTATAAAAAATATTAGTAAAAAGAAAAAAAGATCACAAAAAAAAAAAAACAAGTAAAAGAACTGGTACTTTTCTGGCTTCTAAATCGGCACCATTCCAGCACCTAGTGAATAATGAACCTATAAAATAGAAATGATAGTAAAAAGAAAAAAGATCTCATGAAAAAAAAAAGACAAGTAAAAGAACTAGTACTCATCTTTCTATACTAGTTTTGGTTTTTTAATCGTAGCCATTTAGCACTCCAACAAAATACAGTCAACTCTGTATATAACGAACCTTTTTATAACGAACTCTGGATATAACGAACTTAAAATTTTTAAATTTTAATATTAATTCGGTATAACAAGAGCTACGGCTCTTAAGAAAACATAGTAATACTATATAACAAACTTTTTTTTTGGCCAGAACCAAGGGTTCAGTATAGAAAGAGTTGACTGTACAAGTTTACAAGAAAGAAACGTTAATAAAACAAAAAACTACTCCAAGAAAAAAAAAAGACAAGTAAAAGAACTGGTACTTATCTTTCTTTACCAGTTTCAGTTTTGCAATCATCACCACTCCAGCACCTTAATGAAATATGAACTTACAAGAAAGAAATGTTAATAATATAAAAAAAAAGAACCTAAGAAAAAAAAGAAATTGTTGCTATTCTGACACCCTAGCAAAAACTAACCTCAAAAAAAAAACATTTATATAACGAAAAAAAACTCCAAGAAAAAAGAAGTTATGAAAGACTATGCAAGACCACATCAATTGACGTGAACTAAACCTGCAGAAAGAAAAAATTAGCTTAAACCAAGAAAAGAAAAAGCAAACAAGAAGAATAAAAAAAATACTTATCTTATAAAGACATTTACACCTGGTGTTTCAGAAAGTTAACTTTACAAAAGAAAAGAAGAGTTAGTATTAGTTCAAAAAAAAAAAACAAAAATTAATATATATTAACAAAAAAAAAAATAAATAAATAAATACAGTATACATAAAAAATCAAAAAAGAAAAAAAATTAAAATAAAAAAAGGCGATTATGGTATAAAAACAGCTAATATTTTAAAAAGGTTAAAAGGAGTATACATATATTTAGTATGGTATTAAATATAAGTTTGTATGTAGCATATATGTGAATTATTTCAAAATTTTTTACTTAATATAAAAAAGCTATAATATTACATAAAATATTTCAGAATATTTTAAAATATTTTATATAATATTTTGTAATTTTAATATTTTGCAATATTTCAAAATTTCTTATGTAATATTATAGCTTTTTTACATTTCGTAAATTATTATGAAATATTATAGTTTTATAAATTTGCTGATGTAAACCATACTCAAAAGTTAAAATAGATAGAATACTAGAAAAAACCAGCAACAAGTATCAGCTACACACAGATCCAAAAGAGATTTTAGTAAAAACTTATATATTCTTTCAAGATCAGTATAATAAAAGCAAATCAAAAAGAAATCTTTTAACTTCTAAGTGAAAAAAAATATATAAACTACAAGGAGAAATAAATGAAGCCTGATATATAAATCTAAAAAAAGATATCTCAGGAGCTGAATAGTTGGGCATATTAAGAGAACTTAAAAATAATACAGCTCTAGGTATAACAAGAATCAGTTATATTCTAATCAAAATGGCAAATATTTATATACAAAAGATTTTTAGAAAATTTAGATCTTTGTGCTTAAAAATTAGAAAGATTCCAAACAGATAGAAATGTAGCTAGATTTATTCAATACCAAAATTAACTAAATGGGATTGTATTTAAATACTCTTAGACCAATTGCACTTTTAGAAACCTTTTGCAAATATATAACAAAAGTTCTAGCAATATGTCTTTCAGAATAGTTGACAAAAAACTTAATTTTAAAAGGACCAAACTATGCAGGCCTACCTGAAGACTCAACATCCAAGCCAATATATATACTAAACAGCATTATAGAAAATGCAAAAGAACTATAGCTTTTGTTTCAAGATATGCAAAAAGCATTTGACTCAGTTTTCTTTAGATGCTTAAGATGGCTCTGTCACAAATCAAAACTCTAAAAATCACAATTAGTTTTATTATAAATTTGTTTAAAAAAAGAAAGACTAAAGTTTTAACAGCAGTAGGCCCAACAGAAAACATTAAGTATCAGATAGTATTAAGCAAGAAGAAGTTCTATTATCACTTATATAGAAGATCTTCTATGATCTGCTTTTATATAAAATACAAAACAAAAATAAAAACTCTTCCCGCAGATCACTTTACCAAAATAGAAACAAGAAGAAAAATTTTCCCGTAGCGATATCTCTAAAATTTACTAAATAACTTAAGTCTCGGCTTCTAAATAAAGTTATCCAGCACCCCCTATTCTACCTAAAGGAGGTGCGACTTTGGAAAAAGAACGACTCATTTACGAGAAAAGGACAAAAAACACTAAAATCGACCAGAAAACAATTTTTTCATCATCCCGCGAAAGCGGTC
>CAJVPU010001971.1:0-11539 GCA_910591775.1 Dentiscutata heterogama | reverse complement strand
TTGCCCTTATAAGGTTCACTTTCCAATCCCAATACCCACATTTGGACCTTTCCTTTTTCTATTATTTCCTTATTAGTTCATCCCTTACTTCCAACCGATGACCCGGAAGATTCGACTTTGGCTTGGCATTAGGTGTCTGGTGCCCTCGTCTCATCTTGGTATATGATTTCATAGCATCTGTCCTTTTCCTCCAATTTGGTTGGCTGGTTCTCCAGACATGCCTAGCATTTTTCTGTCTGACTAGTTTCCCGCCTGACTTCTATAGCCCCTGGTCTTGGTGGGTAGAGTCCCCACTCCTGGTTTCCTATACTAGCTGGCCAGGGTTGGTATACTCCGTAACGGCCTCGCAGATTTCTAGCTTTTCTAAATTGGCAGTCGGGTTAGTAAATTCCCCCACTAAAGGATCTTGTTGTCGTTTGGTTCTCCAATCTCGGTCCTAACTTCCAAATTCGGGTCTTTCCTGTAGCACTGTCAAAGATTGTAGTTATTCCTTACTCGGGTCTTTCCAAACGGGTTTCGATCATCCCAGTTTCTTGGCATTTCTACGCTGAAGCTTCTATTCTAGATGGTGCAACCAAGATTACAGATTTCTAAATCCAACCAATCAATAGATAATCGTTACCTAATGCAAATCTATTTTTTAAAAAACGTCGTCTGTGAGATTCGAACTCTAGACCTGCCGCTTGATGGAGTGATGACTAGACCACTTCACTAGGCCATCACACCCCTACATGCTTCAATAGCTACAAATTACATTTATACTATCTATAATATTTCTTAATTTTTTGTTATTACCTACTACTACCTTTTCTAATACACAATATAACTTTTTTATTTCTACTATTTTTGGAATATATTCCAAAACAATATATTAAAATATCAAAGCCTTAATAAAAAAAACAAACTGAATCTCTCTTTACTAACCTTTCGAATAATCTTTTAAACTAGTTCTACTATAAAATATAATTTAAATGAAATTCTTTTCAATATCAATAAGAAATAGCCCACAATATTATACTTAAAGTTAAGTATAACAAATTATCTTTATTTTATTTTATTTTTTTAATATTAAGATGACTACTTAGGCTATTAGCACGAGCTTTATTCAGATAGTTATAATATTATATCTATTTTACAAGGATACAACTAGCTATATGTACACCTTTTGAGTGTCTAATTTAAGTAATTCGCCTAGGTTCTATACTAGCTGCCATATCTGCAATCTAACTAGAATATTATCTATTTAGGCTCTCTGGTTATTACTAATAAGAGTATAACTAGCTATACATACAACTTTTGGTTGCCTATTTAAATAGTCTGCTCTAGGTTCCACACTAGCTGCCATACTTATAACCCAACTAGGAAGTTATCCATTTAAATCCTCTGGCTTCTACTTTTGTAATATGCTTTACCCTAACACCCATATGGGATTAGCAATTGTTATAAATAACTCTAAAACTTTAGTCACAATGGGCATTTATCCTTGTGGTAAACCTAACAGAGCAGTATATGTCCTACACATATGCTCACCTGCATGTTCAGTAACTTTTCACCAACTAGTACATGTTGTGCTGCCGCCACCGGGTTTGTATCTCAAGCTATTCTTTCAGATACTGCCGTAACCCGATTCGTATCTCAAGCCACAATCTTCCTAATTAGTTCACATTTATGTACTCCTGCTCTTGCAAGGTTCATAACAATCCCAGTACCCATATTCCAACTGCCTTATTTCACAGATTTTTTACTGGTCTCTCTCTTACTTCCAGCCAGCAACCCAGAAGGGTTGGTTTGCCCAAGCTCTAGATGCCTTACGGTCTCCCTTTTCTTGGTACATGCTTCCGGAGCACAAGTCTTTTTTCTCTAGTAGCAGGCCGGTAGTTCAGCTGGTGTGTCACTCTACTTAAGAATCTGGTCACTCACTTCTCCAATCTTGGTCTCTGGTTCCAAATTCAGTCTTCCTGTAGCACCATCAAAGATTGCTACTACTTCCCAACTCAGGACTTGCCAAACAGATTTTTGGTTATTGAATTTATGTACCAAAGCTTTCATTCTAGATGGTGTGACCTAGGTTACAGATTAGAATCCAACCGATAGTAATAGCTATTAACTGTATCACAGGGCTATTTTTCAAAAATATCGTCTGTGGAATTCGTGCTCTAGACCTGCTGTCTGGGGTGTGACAACTCCACCACTTTACTAAGTTACTACACCTATAACAAATTATCTTTATTGCTACTTACTAATCAAACAAATATACAAAAACCTTATACTCAACCAATAGATTCATATTATGCTATTGAAAAATAGTATTTACAAGGCTTTTCTCTAACAATATACTCCTTATAATATTATAATTAACACCTTAGGTTTTTTTTTTACCTATTTTAACTAGAATTATTTTATTCATTTAAATTAATAATTGTATTTAAATAGAAAATAGGAGGTGTAATATCATATTAGGTACTCTGTAGCACAAATATAGTTAGAAATCTTTTACTATAGAAATTCTTTCTTAAGCCGAACCTCTTTGTTTTTAGTTAGTTTTGAGTTAGAGAGTTTTGTCAGCCTGGTTAAATAACTTATCTGTTCTTTTACCCAAGTTTTAGTTTAATTAAGAAGACTATTAATCCTTGGATTAATCTAGATTTATTGTAATAAAGTTTCTACTTTGACATTATATTAATAAAAAAAATATATTTGGCTATATATGATTGTAATAGATTTTGTAAAGGCTAATTCATATAGTAAATATTTGTAATTTGATTTACAGGTTTTTTCTTTTTGTTACCCAAATATTCAATGCTTTAAAAAATAATAAATACTGTATTAATAAAATTAAATATTAATTGTCACTGCTAATACTAAAATTTTAGGAATTCTATTTAGAACTATAAAATCTACTAAAACCTATCTATACACTTTAATTAACTCTACTCAAACTATTATATGAAGACAAAAAATATACTTCAAAAAATTGTAAAAATTTAATAATAAAATAATCAAAATTTTAGCATTAGCTATTTTTAACATCAGCTATTTTCAGCATCAGCTATAATATTAATTTTAAATACTTTAATAAATACAGTATGATTATACTTTACTTATATAATAAATTTAAAAAATATTATTATAGTGCCATAGTATTGTAGCACTATCTTATATGTGGTTATAAATTGGTATAACTTGTATTTTTTTATAAAAATAAAACATTATAATATAATTAGAGTTAAGTTAAAATTAAAGTTAGAATTAAGCAAAGCAAAGTTTATATTAAAATTTTGTAAAGAATTTTTTTGATTAAAATCTAAAAAGTGTTTTCTTAGTCAAAATTTTGAGATAAAATTAATTTTTTAAAAATTCTTTGTTTTGTTACACAAAGCTACAACTGATCTTAAATTTTAATTGGCTAAAATACTATAGCACTATAGTACTACAGTATAACACTATAAATAATTCCTATACTGTATAAAATTTACAACTAAAAATCGTAATTAAAATACCTAGCAAAATAATTACAAACATAGCATGCTATAATAGTACGTTATCTAATAATTTTAATACATATTTATAGCATATAATTGTAACTTTAATATTACTTTTAAAAAATTTTTGTATATGTATAAAACATGCTACGATAAGCCAATAGTATACCAGAGTAGCATCTTGGCATAAATTTAGATAAAATAGCATACTGCATAACATACCAAATTTTTAAACGTGTCAAGTATTCTAGTCGCAACTCAAGTTGTAATCTATACTTGCTTGGCAAACCCGGACAAATCCCAGACCCCCCAAAACAAATTGCTTTTATAAAAAATCAAATCAAAAAAAAATAATCTTAATATATTATATACAGTTATAAAATATATCTTTTATTTGTTTAAATGAAGATTATTAATAAAGTTTTTGAGATACAGTCAAACCTCTCTATAGTCACACCCACAGGATACAAAAAAGCGTGATTATAGAGAAGTGTGCTAATTATAGAGGTCAAATTTATTATATTTAATAATAGATGGTTTTTTAAAAAACAAGCATATAAAGAAAATGTGCTTATATAGGAGGTGACTATAGAGAGGTTTGACTGTATTAGTTTGGGCTTGAGTTTGGGATTTGGGCGTGAACAAACCCAAACTATAATAGTTTGGGATTTGGGCGACAAGTATAGTTGTAATCCGTAATGTCTATAAATATTACCTTACCATAACCTTCATAAATGCAATTTCTTATTGTTTTAAATGCAAGCTACAGTATCAAAACCTAATACTATAAATTGCATTTAAAAAGGTCTAAAAATAAATTTGTAATAAATACGTACAGTTAATTATATAAATATTTGAATATAAATAAATAAGTTTTTGCTTTATTTTGATCAATCTGGGCAATGGGTTAATTCATGGCTCAAATCAACTCAGAAGTTATAAGTAATGGAGAAATATCAAAAATATATAATTAAATAAATAACAGGCCTATCAACCTTGACTGTTTGTCGTCTCTAGCAATTTTACAAAACGACATTCTCTTAGCAGAGCCGTAACCGAGCTACTTCACGGTTCAACCCGTGCTAATTATATTCTGTAAATGTGATTTCGATATGTATATATAGCAATAGGAAGTCATAGAATAGTAATACCATAATCCGTGAATGTATAATAATTCATGATACCGGCGCATGTAATGTGTATAATTATGGCACTACAATTCTACAAAACATCACTGTATAAAGACATACCTGGTTTGAAAGAAAATGCAATGATTGAGTGATCAAACATAAGATTATGTGATCACGTGAGTGTATATGATTTATTATTCACAGCTGAGTTCAGCAACCGATATATGGACGAACAGCCATAAATAATGAAAATATGACAATTTCGGAACCATAACGGCCCTGTTGGCTCTAAACTGTTATTACTCTCTTAATGAACAATCATTGCACATAAATCAATGAAAAGAACAAATAACTAAATTAAGTACTAGTGATCCGTCGATGTATATATTCAAATAAGGTTCGTACCTATTATAAGTTCATTATAATAATTTTGCACACAACAATGAACTACTGTTAACAGACGGGCAATTGAAATACTGTACCTAAAGGTATAATGATGCCGTAAATATTATTCCCCTCCTGAGTTTTTCACGTGCTTCAGAAAATTTGGACTCCAATTCGCTTGTCCCAATGATCTTTGCCGCTGAAATCATCGCGCGCATTAGTTCGTCTAAACTTCTAAAATTTCGAACAATATTACCTTCAAACATGTTTATGCGCGCGCAAGTTTCTTTGAATGTCGCATTCTACAACAAATAAAGCATTTAAACAATAAAATATAATGGAATAGAAAAGAGATGACATTAAATGAACTTACATTGCACCAGTGATATACACCCTCCATTAATGCTGGTGAAAAGCTTTGTAGATACGCATCTTTATCAATGGGAATATTACATTCTTCAGTTACATCAGCTATAATTTTTGCAGTTTCCTGAACTTTACGGAACAATACATTATACTCTTGCGGAAGAGCGCCTGTTGGTTCTGTTGGTGCTTCGTCACACACAAAGCAACTTAACACAGCGGCAGTCATTGAAACAGACAATTCATTAAATACACCATTTAATAGCAGTTCCGTCAAAACCAGTTCATCGCCAGAAGTAAGTTCACATGCAACTCGACCCTTGAATTCAACTACATCGTTTGAAGACAAGTATCCCAACCGGCGAAGCAGGCGTTTTCGCTTTTTAAGCTCGTCAAGATGAAGTATTAACTCGGATTCTCGGATTTGTTTTTGAATCGCTTGAATTCTATCTCTAATTCTCAGCTTGTTCAGATAACTCTCATAAACTTCAGGTACATTTGTGGTCGGATTACAACTGAGCTGTGACTTTATTACTTCCAGTTTCTATAAATAATTATTAATTAAACAAGTTGAATTTTCATCTAAATAACAATCGGATGCTCGCTTACTTGCAAAAGACTGTAAAGTCTTTCATCTCTGATATTAAGGTGTTCTTGAGGATCCATTGGACGGCCATTAGGCTCTTCAGAGATAAGCCTCAAAACACTTTTATATACGGCGTTTCTTTGTGTAACATCATGTTCTAAATCATCGACATTTGACTTAAATCGAAATTGACTTAATACCTGTAGATCGTCAAGACCTACTGGAATGATCTAATAGATGGCATTTAGCAGAATATATGATTAACTATTTTATAGACTGCACAATTTGTGTGTATATGTGTAATCTTATAATGATAATATACCATACAAACTCCTTGCTCGTTTGGCGAGCATGGCTTCACATTAAAATCCACTCCATCATAAGAAGTAAACGAATCCCTAGTTACTTTGACCAATACTTTAATTCTATATGTAATTTCTCCTGGGTTAGAGTGTGTTCGTATTCTAGATGTGATAGCATTATTGTCAAAAGGTTCTTGTCGCTTGATAAAAAAGCATAATATTAATGCATTTTCGGTTTGATATCCAACTCAAAATTAATAATACTTACTGCTAGTTCGTCATAACGTACTACGACACCCCATCCGAAATCCATACCATTGAATTTAATCTTCACCACTCTGCCTCTATTTAGATAAGTCAAGCAATGCTCTGGCTTAAAGATTATGTCTCGAACCTGCTTCTCAAATTCGTCTTGAAGCAGACGTAAATTGTGATATTGAGAGACCGATTCCTCTTGATGAATTTCGATCATCGAGAACTCTCCTTCCAATTTTGATATTTCTAATTTTAATAAACAGAATTAATGTAATCAGTAAAGGGACATATATAAAATTTGTAATTGAAAAACATTATATACCTTCTTTCAAGCGAGGTATAGGTGCAGCATTTTGAAATTGATAAAAACTATGCTCCAACATATACTCAGGGCTAATACCTTCGATCCTTGAAATGTTAAGAATCATATGATATTTTAAGTGAAATGCAGATGACATATGATCAGCTTCGCCCTGGATAATATAGCAAACGTTAATATTGATTTTTAATAACGAGTTAAAAAATAACTAAAGATATACCTTAAAAATTTCTTGTAGATCCTTAGGCGTAATTTTTCTATCTACGTTCATAATCACGAATCCACGCGTGTCAAGACCTCTCCTACCAGCACGGCCAGACATCTGAATATATTCACCAGAAGTTATCTATTCTCGGAACACCAATAATTACAAGTATATAATAAGAAAAATAACATTAAAATTATGAACTAAATATCCAAACGAATTAAACAAATCAAAGGTAGCCTACACTTCTTGATTTTGTTCCATCAAATTTAGATAGTTCACAAAACACTACTGTTTTTGCTGGCATATTTAATCCCATAGAAAATGTTTCAGTGGCAAATAGAACCTTTATCAATCCCTCTTGGAATAGAAGTTCAACTATTTCCTTCATAAAGGGTATTAAACCAGAATGGTGTACACCAATTCCACGCCGCAAGAGCGGTAGTAAATTCTGAAACCATGGTAAGTCACGGTCCACCTCTGACAACAACTCGATGGCATTATCAACGACTTTTTTTATTAGTTCTTTTTCTTCATCTAAATAATTTAAGTGTGTAGCTTAATTAATTGTAATGAAAAGTAATAATAAACAATAATAATAATTTTAATGCTTGCCAGTATTGAAATCCATTGAACTCATCTGTCTCGCAAACAACTCGCATTGTTTTTTCGAGAAAGCGAAAGCGATAACCGGATTGAGATTTTTTACCATTAATGTTTTAATAAGTTTATATACATTCGTCAGTTCGGATGTACCTGTATTAAACCATTATCATTAATAATACATAAATATAATATTACTAAGTGTACTTTCAATATTCATACCTTTTTTGGATATATGCGCAGAAGGCTGGAAAGAATCCGGGGGTTGTTCTAAAACGGCAACTGCTTGCTGAAAATTATCCTCGCGAAATCGACCGTTCTCATCAACAACCAGATATATTCCCTCTGCACCATCCGGGAACACATAATGTTGTAAAGGAGTTGGTCGAAAATCTGTATAAACGACGTGACAAACCTTGGAATAATTTCAAAATAACAGAACTTTTTACATCAAATCGATTATAAATTGTTATATAACTCTTTGCAAATACACTACCTGTTGATGTATATCACATATCCATTCGGCAAATTCAAGAGCATTTGGAATTGTGGCTGACAAGAAAACAAGATGTACATTATGAGGTAACAAAATAATTGTTTCCTCCCACACAACTCCTCGTACTGAAAATGTATATAATCCATTAGAATATTGCCTCATTATCATTATTTATTGTGAGGGACCAACATGAGGTTGGTTCAAACGTGAGGTCAATTAGTATTTAAAGTCCGCCAACGATTAGTAATCATAAAAAATACTAATTGACCTCACGTTGGAACCAGCCTCATGTTGGTCCCTCACATTTGTGTTTATTGATGTACTCAATGTACTGTTTAGCACTGCATATAATATTCCCTGAAAACAATATCCTACCATATAGAGTACCCTCTTCTCCACCAATGAAATCGGTGGATTCGCGAAATAGTACCCGGTGCTATTCACGAAGTTCCTGAATAATACTCCGGGTACTTTATGCAGTACCAAACGGTATCATGCTAACAGAAACTCACCTTTATCACGCATATAATGAATCTCGTCAAAAATCACCCAAGCCACCTCCCGTAGTATCTCATTTCCTCGATACACCATGCTGCGTAAAATCTACGCGATTGAACGGATTAATTTTGGTATAACTATTATAAATGTTTCTTTGAACAAAGTAAAATGGTTTTCTAACCTCAGTGGTCATCACTAAACAACTAGAACTTGGATTGAGAGTCACGTCTCCAGTCATCAAACCGACATCCTTAAATTCATGTTGTAATTCTCTGTATTTTTGGTTACTCAGAGCCTTTAAAATGCCAGAGTTAATCAAATTTGAATTTAAACAGGGCATATTAATTGAAAATGGTATAATAAGTTACCTTTATTGGACTTGTGTAAATGACTCTTTGCTTGTTTTTTAAACTCTGAGCAATAGCATATTCTGCAACCACCGTTTTACCGGCGGAAGTGTGTGCACTAACCAAGACCGATTCCAATCTTTCAATACATGCAATGGCTTTTTCTTGAAAGGGATCCAATGTAAATGGATAAGTCCTAGCAGGAATCCCTGTTCTCACAACTGGTTTTGAGAAGTCATATGGTAGTTTTCCATGAGCAACTTCGTGTCGAACCTTGAAGTTCCAACCACAGCCTCAGTAATTTTTCATTTCTAATATATTACTTGTGAATAAGACTTTTACCTCAGGTGCTTTTACGTCTGTCTTCTTGACAAAACTAGTGGGAAACATTATGCAAAGATTTACGACTGTTGTTCAAAAAAAGTAAACCGGCTCGCACCCATCCTAAACATTTATCGTTATTTGGCCAATCAAATTTCAAGATCAGATGTAACGCAAAAAAAATTATAGGGTCTTATGACAAATCAGTTGACTAATATTACATCAACATGCATAAAAATACGCGTTTTTTTACGTGTTTTTTTATTATAAATACAGTTTTTGTACCGGTGGGTATGGTACCAAAATTGTTAATACAGTATCTCAAATATAATGCTCTTTAATGTTCCGACCTAGTTTCACATATAAATACACTTAATTCTAACCCTAACCCTAATCCTAACCCTAATAAAGAAACAAGGCATGCCCCTATTTATTATCAACAATAGTAAAAATTAAATTATGATTAATGTTTCTAATATTACTTATGTGATGTTTTTAAACTTTATTGCATTTGCTAGTTAAGAGTGTTTTCAAGAACCTCCCTCACTTACTAGAGAAGTAAATTTTAATTAGTCGAAAATTGAATTAATTAACCAAGTAAGTTAGAACAAATTAGCAAGACACAAATCACTTTTTTTTTTAAAAATTTACTATTGAAGGGTTGCTCAAGCATTATTTTTACATTTTTTATATATCAAACATAATAATAATTAATTCTTAGCAAATTTCTAAATACTATTACAGTTAACTTTTTTTATAATGAACCTCTTTATAATAAATTCTGGATATAATAAACTAAAAGTTTCTGAATTTAGTATTAGTTCGGTATAAAAAGAGTTAAGGTTTCTTAAAAAATTATAATAATTTTATATAGTAAACTTATTTTTATATCTAGAACCAACAGTTTGTTATAGAAAGAGTTGATTATATTCTATTTTTTACTTATTTAAATTTAAATTTTTTTTAGTAAAAAAGATCTAAAACTAAAAGGTTTGAATAGATGTTTTTTATAATTGATAAATAATAAAGAACTTTAAATTGTTAAAATTATTAAAAGAAGATGCTAATATAACTAAAGTTGAAATTTTAGCAGTTGATTAAAAAGAATTTTTTTTTATTAGGTTTTTTAGATAGTATAATAAATATATGAAAAACAAAAAAGTATATTTAAGTATTTTATTTTATAAAAATAGATTAAATTATATATTTTTTAGAATATAAATATATAAAAACAATTAAAAAAAACTTATAAATATCAATATATATTAATAGTTGGTTTAGTTAATATAAATTTAATTAGTTTAAAATTAATTTTATTTAAGACAATGTTTAAGTTTATAAAATTAAAAGGTTAAATACTTGTTAATAAATTATACTATATTTTTCTACTTTGATATATTTTAAATTTAAAAGTTATATATAGCAATATGTTTTAACTACTATAAAAAACTAGTATTATAATTTTATTATTTAATAATACTTATTTAATTTAAATACTAGCTTTTTATATTAAATATTACTTATAAATATTTTATAAGTATACTTATAAGCAGTGTTGTTATGAAACAACTTTGGATAATATTTTGGACAATCTTAGACAATTAAATAAAGTAAAACTACTTAAAATTTTATTAAAATAATCTATTTTAATTTTAATTGAAATGAATTTAGCATCTAAAAAAATATATAGTCATATATTTTTTAGATAGATTTATTAATTATTAAAGTCTAAACAAGCTTTAGACAATCTTAGACACTTGGACAATTTTGGATATAAACAAGTCAAAAAAGGCTATAGATAGTCAAAATATACAACACTGCTTATAAGCATACTATATTAGAATATATTTTTTAGCTTTTGAGTAAATTTAAATATAAGGGGCTCCACAGCAAAAGGTGGTGATAGGCCAAAAAAATTTTTTCTGTAGTTTTTTAATATTGTGTTCTAAATAATCTAATTTTTGCGAAAATAAAGTTTTTACAAAAAATTTTTTTTTGGCCCATCACCATCTTTTGCTGTAGAGCCCCCCATATGCCTATAGATATGTTTATAGAGTATACTCTAGTAGATATTTATTTTTGTTATATTCTAAACTCTATATTTAAAACTATTTTTTTATACTAGATACTATACTTTATAAGTATTTTTTTTTTTTTTTTTTTTTTTTTTTTTTATTTTTTTTATACTATTTATAATACTTTTTAAAATAATATTTTTTTTAATTTTTTTTTAGAATTTAAAATTTTT
>CAJVPU010001970.1:0-11540 GCA_910591775.1 Dentiscutata heterogama | reverse complement strand
TTGTTTAGTTTGAATAGCTTTAGCATTCTACGAAAAGATTTTGTTATTTCTTTTTTTTGAACAAGACTAATAATTGAGGATTTGTTTAGTTTGAATAGCTTTAGCATTCTACGAAAAGATTTTGTTATTTCTTTTTTTTGAACAAGACTAATAATTGAGGATTTGTTTAGTTTGAATAGCTTTAGCATTCTACGAAAAGATTTTGTTATTTCTTTTTTTTGAACAAGACTAATAATTGAATTTAGTAAGTTTAATGTCGTGACTAGGTTGTCCGCATCATACGTATAAATGTCTTCATAGAAGAAAGATATAATAATTTTGTATACCTGAAATTTATATAGGCTTCGAAAATAACTTTGAATACCAATATTATGCCAAGGTTCGAAAAGTAAATTTCGATTTTGCCTAACGTGTAAATTTATTTGGCTGAGATACTAAAACTTGATAAATACATGCCAGAAGGCATTCCATTTAGAAATATAATTAGATTTTGGATTTTAACTGGGGAATATTATAATACAATTCAAGACTTTCAGGATTTGCTAGAGAACTCGAAGGAACCACCTTTTCTCCAGAAATTATACGTTTTACCGCAATTTCAACCTTCTTGCCAGTTACTGTATGCTACAAAAAATAAAATAAAGTTCAAAACATACAAACCGTTAAATGAATAAGTAAAGAAAGAAGAATTAATTAGTTAATTAATTATAATAATTAAACATACCGGAATATCACCAATAGGTAAAATGACACTAGGAACATGTCTAGGACTCAATTGATTTCTAATCTTTGACCTAATTCTCAACACCAAATCATCATTAAATTTCACACCATCACTCATCTTTAAAAATAAAACAACTCTTTCATCATCACCAACTTTTTGTCCTACCACTAAACTATCTTGAATTTCAGGAAAATTTTCTACAATATTATAAAGTTCAGCACTACCAAATCTAACGCCACCTGGATTTAAAGTACCATCAGAACGACCTAACATAACCACACCACCAGTATTTGGATTTATCCATACATAATCACCTTGATACCAAACTGAAGGGTAATTTGAAAAATATGCACTCATGTATTTTGAATGTTTGTGATCATCATTGTAAAAATTTATTGGCATACATGGAAATGGCTTTGTACAAACTAAATCGGCGGATTTAGCATATACGGGATGATCTAAGATGGATAAGTGTAATCATTTGATATGTTAAAATTTTTTTAAATTTTCTCAAAGACATGATACTATATACCACATTATGTAAATTACCTTCACCATGCCAAGCTTCAATCTTCATGCCCAAACAAATGCATTGGATTTCACCACAATATACTGGAAGTGTAACATTAAGGCCACAAAACAACGAACAAAGGTCCGTTCCACCTGAATTAAAAATTATGAAATGTTATATAGTAGGAAAAAATATGAACAATGATAAAGACAAACTTACCAGTGATCGAACCCAATAAAACATCTTTTTTAATTGAGTCATAAACAAAATTAAAACTTTCAGGCTTTAAAGGTGAACCCGTTGATAAAATTATTCTTATTGATTGTAGATTATGATGTTCTATGGGTTTATAATTTAAATCTTGAAGACTTTGAATATACTTTGCGGAAATGCCGAATATTGTAATCCTAAATAAATATAAATAAAATAAAAGTGACAAAATGATAAAATTTTTAATATTGTATATTGAATATGTATAAATATATTTAATACACATACATATATTTTTTAACCTACCCTAATTGATCACCTAACTCCCAAAGAATAGATGGACTTGGCTTGAAAGGTGAACCATCGTATAAAACAATAGCACAACCAGTAGCCAATCCCGAAACCAACCAATTCCACATCATCCAACCAGTAGTTGTATAATAAAAAAATACATCATTTGATGACATATTTGCGTGTAAAATATGTTCTTTATTATGTTGAATTAACACACCTCCTGCTCTATGAACCAAACATTTAGGTTTTCCAGTCGTTCCAGAAGAAAAAAGAATATAAAGAGGATGATCAAAAGGTAATTGTTCAAAATCTATTTCATCAGAACTAGAATTTATAACAGAGTAATTGCTCAAAAAATCATTCCAAGTGGTTGCTAAAGAAATTGAAGATAGATCAAAAGAAACTGAATCGTTGAAAGGAACGATAATCACTTTTTCTAAACCATCTTTCTCTAAATTTTCAACGATGATTTTAAGTTTTGGCAAGATATCAATGTTGTTTCCGTTATATACAACAGAATTTGTAGAAAATAAAAATTTTGGACGGATCTGAGAAAACCTATCAAGAACACCTGAAGCACCAAAATCAGGAGAAGCACTACTCCAAATTGCGCCGATACTAGCAGAGGCAAGCATTGCAATCACAGCTTCAGGACAGTTCGAAATATAACCACTAATTCGATCGTTCTTTTTAACACCAGCCCTTCGCATTGCAGCAGCCATACTTCTGACTTGATCATATAAATCACGATAACTAATTTTTTTTAGAATTCTGCCTTCACCTAAAAAAAAAATCATAAATACAGATGAAAATAATTAAATGATTATTTATCGAATTATTTATCGAATAAAAGAAAAAATCGACAAACCAACTGAAATAATAGCAGTTTTATTTTCATCACGACACCGCAATAAGTTCTGGGCAAAATTAAGTTTTGCACCGGAAAACCAAGCAGGTATTTGATTCATTGGCTTAGAATCTACGACCTACATACAGTTTGAATATAATTAAATTTTTTTTTTTTAAAAAAAAAAAGACGAGTCGGTGAAATAATAAGTACCTGTTCGTAAGGAGCTGAATGAATGATTTTGGCATAATCCCAAACTGTAGCCCAAAAATCCGATATATTATCGGTAGACCATTTCCAAAGTTGATGATAATTTTCTAATGAATTATATTAAAATTATTAATTTAGACAAAATTATTTAATATATATATATGGATAAATACCTAAATTAATATTATATTTTTCATTAACCGCTAACCGAAACTTTTCCATTTCAGTATTTGATATATCTTTTGGTCTCCATAATTCTACAGGATTTAAAGGAATTCCAGTTGACATTTTTACTTTTCTTAAATTAGAAAATGCAAATTTTGTAATTTCAGAATTAGCAAAGAACGTAGTAGAAATTGAATCAAATTTTGAATAACAACGCAAGCGAGGTATCCGAAAAAGGTTAATTGTAAAATTTATACTTTTCATTTATAATAGACTTTCAAAAAGATATTATGTGCGAAAATCTTAATTTATACGTAATAGGAACGTTACACGATATTGAGTCCACCAGGCCTTCAAAATTACGGGTCATGTGAGTAGCGCCACTGCCGCAATTGGATTTAGAGTATTTTTCTAACATGACCTGTAAATCTGATGAATAGAAATTCTTATTAAATTCATTAAATTCCCACATCAAATGAATTTCCGAATTTAAACAGTACCATTTTCACTATTTATATTCACTGTAGAGAATTTTCTAACGCCAATGAGTTTTTATTAAGCCCAATACGATCGCTATTCAAAGTTAAATTCGAAGATTCAATACTTTGACGTAATTGGGTATTAACAGAAATTTTATCACCCTTCTTCTCGCGATTACAGAAGATTTAGTTCCTTTGAATATTTGAAAAAATTTATTGTTAATACTGTTAGTACTTGAACACAGTATATTTCGGTATACGATTAAAAAAAATATGAGCACACACTTTTAATAATCACATAAAATCGTTAGTTCAAATTTTCACATATGCTATGTGTCATCTTATTAATACAAGATATACGGCCAACTCATTTTCATTATATTGACTTTCGATATTGTGAAGATTCGATTTAATGAAAAAATTTAATTTATATTATCGTTGAACTCCAACTCAATGTAGCATAGCAATCTTTTAATCAATCTCAGAGTCCTTATGAGAACACTATTATAAATTTGTCACCGTATAAATTATTTACTGTTCACTATTAAAAATTTTTTAAGAACAGTAAAATAATAAGTGTGTATAAAATAAACAGTGCATAACGTTTATCAATCTAAGGTAAATTAAGAAATTTTTATCATTATTATTATGCTGTAACTTGAATTATTTTTTTAATACTTAATAATATACAGTATTGTGGTTTTTTTTTGTGAACATTTAAATAGAATCTTGAGAACACAACATTGCTCTCAATATAAGCTATAATGAATATTTATTTTTCTCAACTCGATATAACGATAATGAGTTGAACTTTTCCTTGCAAACTGTAATGGTTTTAGTACACTGGCTCAACTCTCTTACATGATTTTTATCTGGAGGAAGTTTACATCTAGTTAGTAGTGATCCAAGCCGATTAAATTTTTACGGCTAGGCTAAGCCACTTTAGGTTACTGAATCATAGGATGTCTATATCTGGTAAATATAGTACTGTATCGGTATGATGTATATTAAATCAATTAAAAATAAGTAGCTTTTTGGATTCGGGTTTACTTTAAATATTTCATTTTATACTGTAGAATTTTAATTTACAAATTAAATTCCTGGAATTTAAATAGGGTTAGGGTAAAACCCTATGTTAAGGTAAGAGTAGTTATTAATTGCATTGTAATTATTGTGATCTGGTAATATAGGTTGTTGAATTTTGCAATTAATATCATTAGCCGTTATTAACCAGCTGATTAGACCATCAATTAGCTAAACAGCTGGCTAAGCGCTAATTTAATCGACTTGGAACACTACCAGTTAGTGCATTATAAACTCAGTAAATTATTAAGTAAAATATCTCCGATTTTTTTTTTTTTATTATTTTCGCGGAAAGTATTACAATAGTTTTAAGTATAACTGCGGTATTATCCTTAATAACAACCCGATACGCAGTTATTAAAGCATTTTACAACATACATACATACATTGAAATTTTTAAAAATTTAAAATTATTTCATTAGCTACAGTAAGAAAAACTGACTTTACAATTAGTAATGCTGTTATAACGAAATCATTGGACCGTACCATCTTGCTGAATTGCTTGTGAATAAACAAGAGTAAAGGGAAATTGAAATCGAGATCGGGTAAGTGAATTGGCCTGGTCTTCATCGTTTTTTATTATAATTCGTATCAATATTTTTAATATCGTACCGTCACCATCACCTTCATTGTTTTCTTCGGTTCCATTATTGTTATCATACTTATAAATATAAAAATTTAAATTAAATGTATAGTGTATAATAAATATAAAATAAATATAAATGTTTGTGCCAAATGTACAAGTTTCTCAATTTCGATTCGTTGTTTATTATATGAGCAGTAATATTTATAGCAAGGGAGTGGTTGACTATTCTTCTACCGGCACAAGTTTTTCCGTTGATAGTTTTTCAAATTTTTTACGAATGCTGGATGAAGCACTGTAAGTTTAATGAAAATCACTAGCTTTTATAAAGGAACGTTTTATTTTTTTTAGTGCATATGTTTTAGATGGGTTAGTCGTGCCATAAAATATCGCGGTTTCGACCTCTTCCGACACAGTACTTCAAATTACGCATTACATTTAGAATACTAGAAGTTAAATTACTACGTAAATTTAAAAGTTATCTGTTATTAGTATTTTAATGTAATGCGTAATCTGAATTTTTAGATCGGAAGAGGTCGTGATCACGAGACCGCGACAGTTTTATGGTACGACTAACCCACCTAGTAAAACCTGAAAAACGGCGAGTCAGTCGCTCCACAATCCAAGACGTAGTGTAGCCTACAACCAGCTTAGTCGAACAGAGGCAGTTAAATTTGGCGAGTGGGGTTTTATGGTCGCAGGTATATCTTCTTTACTTGTATAGCGAATATTATGCAATAAAGTCTATACTTCTATTCACAAATTGACACAACGAAACCACGGCTTGGACTTTCCACTTGGACCTCTAACAAGAACAATACAATAACCACAACTATCCACGGTACGTTGGGCACAACAACCACAGTAGACCTCAGTACGTCGAGAATCAACCGGACAGAGTAACGATACACTTTTACGATTATCACGTGAACAAGAAAAACAAAAGCGATGATAGTACTACTTATGCCACTTAAGCAGTAGATCGGGATGTAAGTATTTTTATTATCACGTAGGGAAGGTATAGAATTACTAAGAGGCGAATTTTATGTGAATCACGAAGGATGTTATCCATCAAGGACGAGAGGCTTTTATTATATACTTAATCTATCTTATCCTTTTAATATTCTATCATATGTAAACCAATTATTCTTATTATTACCCACTAATAATTTTCTACTTGTATCGGTATTCCACCGGAAAACTATTTATGGTAAGTGATCTTCATAACCGACGCTACGCCACACCGATCACCAACCTCCATGTGTTCCCGGGTTGCAGTTCTGCGGCTCACACTATGTTTTGATTATTTATAAAGGTTTAATTACGTATATTTTACGTAATAACATATTTATCATGTGAGAAGTCAGGGTATTATTTGTCCCTCTCAATAATTAGGCGTTAATCAAGTGACGATTCAAAACGAAGCGCCACATTTGCATGCGGACGGACAATAAAAAAAACTTTTCAAATTTACGTTTTTGATAATCAATGTACTGTAATTCGCTAATCAACAAATCAAAAACGTAACTTATTGTTGTAGCTCTTGTACTACTTTGACAAACATAAAAATGTGACAATTTTTATCTTTTTTTTCATCTTAAAAAAAAAAGAAATGGACTCCGAAAAACTTCGTGAACTTGGCCACAATTATCGATTTGGAATTAGTGTTATTAAAGATGAAAAGAAGGCATTCGAATATTATATGAGAGCGGCTGAATTAGGAAATTCGAATGCAATGATTAATACTGGTCTTTGTTATAGTTATGGAATTGGAGTAGAAATAAATTACCAGGAATCATTTAATTATTTTAAGAAGTCGGCTGATTTGGGTAATGCTGATGCAATATGTAATGTCGGTTTTTGTTATGAAAATGGAGAGGGAATCGATCAAGATTATAATAAAGCATTTGAATGCTATGAAAAATCTGCTAATATGGGTGGTAAAATGGCGATGAGTAACGTTGCTCGATTTTATCGAAATGGTATCGGTACGAAGAGAGATATTCAGAGGGCAAATTATTGGTTTAGAAAACACAGAAACCTTTTGAAAACTAATAAATCACCAGATTACATCAATTCTGAACTTAAGAGTATATTGGATGATGAGAGATTTAAATTATCTTGGATTGATTATAATGAGTTCAGAGATATTGGCGAAGAAGGAAAAGGAGGATTTGCAACTGTATATTATGCAAGTTGGTTTGATAGAGTTAATAGTGCATGGTGTAATGTTGCACTTAAAGTGATTCGTGGTTCAAACAAAAATGTGCAAGAATTTATCCAGGAACTGAAGAATTACTGTGAAATTGGTTACAAGAATCCTTCATTCTTGGAATGTATTGGAGTATCAAGAAATAATTATGGAGATTATATTATTGTTATGGATTTTGCAGGGAAAGGTTCATTGAGGCAGAATCTTGTGCAAGTATCACAATTGGAATGGAAAGATAAATTAAGTCTCTTGTGCTATATAGCTTTTGATCTTGAGTCGATTCATTCACTGGGGCTTGTTCACAGAGATTTACACAGTGGAAATATTTTGCAGACTCTTGCTTTGCATAACGCATATATTACAGATCTTGGACTTTCTAAAAAAGTAAATGAAGGAAAAATTTGTGGAATTCTGCCATATATAGCACCTGAGGTATTAATGGGTCAACCGTATACTCTAGCATCAGATATTTACAGTCTTGGAGTTATCGCGACAGAGATTTCGACCGGACAAAGAGCATTTGATGGAATTCCGTTCAATGATGATCTTGTGTCAAGAATTATCGGTGGATCAAGACCTAAATGTTTAGGACCAGATTGTTATATTGAATTAGCTATGAAATGTATGGATAAAGATTTTGATAAACGACCTACTGCGACAGAAATTAAGGAAATAATTACTCGTTGGTTAGATGAAATGGATCGGGAAGATGATAATGAAACCAAAAAACAATTTTTGGTAGCTGATAAGATTAAACCAGAACAGATTAAACAAATACATTCTCAAGAAATGTATACCAGCATGCTATATGATACTCAAAAATTTTCAGAATACATTAGCAACTGATTAGTACTGTAGAAATCTCGAACAAATTCTCAAATTTAAATTATATAAATAAGTGTAACATGTATTTAGGAAGGTGCAATTATAATAATTTTCTACAATGTCTAATCTCATTATATTACGGAGATAAATATTTTCTTCTCACTTAATCTGTAAATTTTAGTTATTATTCTTATCATTTGTGGTTTTGCTTCTTGGAGTAAGAAATCTTTAAAATAAATTTGCCTTTTTTTTTTTGAACTTCTGTCTCAAATGTCCTTTGAATCTTTTATTATCTAATAGTGTACTTCTAATCGCGAACTAGAAAACGTATCTAAACAATAAATTTTTTATTCATTGACTATTTTGAGTTATTGAAAGTGACCTACAGTACGTGTATTTTATTTTCTTGTCGGACTGACGTTGGAATGCCAGCCTTAATGTCAAAAGGTATATAATGCTGTGAAAGTTGCATGATCATTATCAAAATTTACAGCAATTAATAATCTCCTATACATATACATATGCTGATTTGAAAGATTTATTTGAATTATGTCCGGATTGAATCTTAATTATGGATACCGGTGTTGTCTATCTAGACAGTATTTTATTTATAATACAAATATTTGATGCCATATGAAAGTGCTATTAAAATCCAGACAAAAATTTTTAATTAGGCCTACCCGAACTATAGTTGTTAGACGAAACCATTTTTGCTTGATGACGAAAGTCGAAACCTGAGCCCTAAATGACAAAACCTCAAATTCTTTTGGCAAAAGTCGAAACCCTAAAATCCTTCTGACAAAAGTCGAAACCCCAAACTTAGCTTGACGAAACCCTAGTACTCCCACTAAAAAAAAAAAAAAAAAAAAAAAAAAATAATAATAAAATTTTTATTATTATTACCGAAACTCTTCCCAAATTCTGGTGCTCCCGCTAAGAAAAATCATAGAATCTATTTTCAGCAAAGCCAAGCTGTTAATAAAAAAAATCCTATAAATTTGTATATTTAAACAAAAAACAATGATTTGTTATTAAGGCTTTCTTTTTATTTATATTTAATGCTGAAGCTGTTTATTGGCTTGACGTGGCTTGTATATTTCTATTTTCAGCAAAGCCAACCTGTTAATAAAAAATAAATCCATAAATTTATATATTTAAACAAAAAACAATGATTTATTATTGAGGCTTTCTTTTTATTTATATTTAATGCTGAAGCTGTTTATTGGCTTGACGTGGCTTGTATATTTAGTTTTAAAAAGCCAATTACAAAAATTATAAATAAGTAAATAAACTATTAACATTTCTCAAATATGTAAATAAAAAATATAAATATAGAGTATTTATTAAATTGTAGATTCAAAAAATTTTCACTAGAAAATTATAAGATATGGTAATAAATTTACACTCATAATTCAAATTATTACAGTGAAACCTCTATAAATGCACACCCTCTCTAAATGCATGCCAAACCTCAGGTCTAAATTTATGAATAACCTCTATAAATGCACTTTTTTCTACTTGTTTTCAAATGCATGTTGTTAGAGTTGAGTTCTGAGAGCGTGCATTTATGGAGGTTTCACTGTACTCTAAAATTTGTTAAGTGAATAGTTTTTTATTAAGTAATTTTAGTGTATAAGTTAAAAATAAAAACTTTTATTTGCCTCTTTAAAAATATTGTCAAAGAGTTAAGCAATTACCATAGTGACTGCTATCTTGTTCAGATGGCTATAACTACTCCAGGTTTCACTTGCCACTAGAGATATACAACTTGCACCTTTGCTTACAATACATATACTACTTGGTAAGTATTTATTTAAGAAAACACTTTATTTTTTTTTATTGATAGTTAAAGAGACTAATTGAACTTCTTTATTAAATTATATACTTTGTATAACACTTTTAACTATTTCTTTGTAATTAATTTATTAAACTTTTTAATTTTCTCTATCATTATGCATTTGGCAATTACAGTACTTATTGTATCTGATCTTACTATGATTTCTCATCATAACCTAATCATTACATGATTATGTAAGTTGTTTGATCACTATTTCTGTCTTACCTCTACATTCTTCGTCTTATTAAACACTTTGCTATCTATTTGCATACCTTTTACTAGATGCATGAGCTTTTTAAAAACTATGCAACAAATATCTAAAATTATTTTTTGTGTAATAATTAATTAGCAAAAGCAGAGAATTTATAATATTGCTATATTAAGTTTAGCTTTTTGAAATTTTATATTAAGTATTGATAATTGGTATTCTGATATTAATATATATATATAGTATATCTATATTAAGATAGCTATATAACTACATTGTACTAAAAATGGAAAATAGATAAACTAGTAAATTATATTTATTTAAAATTATAATTTGAGAACAGTTAAATTGTTTCTAATAAATTTGAGTTTAAATAAATATTATACTTTATTTATTTTAAATTTTTATAAAATGAGTTCTAGTGAAGAAGTCAGTAGTTTATCAACTACAAATAGAGTAAAGGTAAAAAAGTAGCTAAAAATATTGGTGGTCATCTAGAAGGGCCAGTTTGGAACTATTTTACAAAAGAAAAACAGGTTACAAAAGGAAAATATGAAGCAATATGTAATTTATGTGGAGCAAGTTGAAATTGTGATAAACCAAATAAATTAGAAAATCATTTAGCTAATCATTGTCATAAAGCAGATTTAATAATAATTTGTTAATTTTTTACAAAAAATCTTTCTAATAATTCTGAACAAGGAGAATCTATTAAAAAAAAAAAAATTAATACTCAAGGACTACTTGATCAATATGTTAGTTTAACAAAATTAGATAATCAAAAATTTAAAAGAATTTATCCTATCTGGGCTAAAGCTTTTACAACATGTAAAATTTTATGGTGAGTTATTAAAAATCCTTTTTTTATTGAAGCTTTAAAAGAAATGAATTTATTATATAAACTATCTACACATCAATATTTATCAATTCAATTATTAGAATATTAACTAGCAATTGTTAATCAAAAAATAAATAAAATTTTTCAACAATATTCAAATTTAATATTAGGTAATTATATTTATTTTATAATTATTTATATAATATAAAACAAATAAAATAATAACTAATAAATTATTAATCAACAACTCTTCCTGATGATCCCTTGCACCAACTTTTCCAGAAAGCCTAATCTATGAAAACTATATAGTTACTATGTTTAAATACTACAAAACTTTACTAGTAGAAGCTGGGATTAGTGGCTATTCACTGCATGTTGGCATAACTAAAATAGAGTTGAAAAAAGTCTCTCTTGTAAGCGAAGTCCCCTAGCAGAAGACTCTGGTGCTACCAAGCGAAGAAGTAGCAGACAAGCTCTGGAGCTTTGTTAAGTACTATAGAAGCCTTGGCAGAAG
>CAJVPU010001969.1:0-11545 GCA_910591775.1 Dentiscutata heterogama | reverse complement strand
ATTTTTGTATTTAGTAATCATTTTTTTATTAAATGGCGCATTATTAGTTGGGTCTATATCTTAAAGTTTTACAATATGGGCGGCCGTCAATAGAAATCAAGCAAATCGACATTTTTTTCAAAAATGAGTTATATCATTTATTTAGTAGAAAAAGTTATAATAAACATTTTTTACTTATAAAATACAGCCAATAAATGTAGTAAAATTTTAAGTAAATGTAATAGTTCATTCGTAACACCTTGGTAGATCGATTTTGGCTCGATGATCGGATTATGTCGTTTGTGTCGATCATTGACTAACTAGTGCCGTCAATAGAAATCAAGCAAATTCCTCTAATAAATTTGCTTGATTTCTATTGACGGCTATTTTTTATTAATAATATAATTAGCTGCGCAACGCGGTTACACAAACCCTAATAAATAACCCCTTTTCAGAGTAACTACTCTTCATTATTTCTAGTGCTTCTTTCGTTGGGACCTTCAGGTTTGTATTCGATTTTTGTTCTTTCATTCATATTCAGATTACCTAATTACCTTGGCCACTCATACTTTTCTTTTGCTCTCAAATTGTTCCCCTAAGGAAATCATACGTCTCAAAGTTCACTGCTCGGATCCGTATCTTTTTTTTTTCTTATCATGAACCTTTTTTCAATGCAGTTTCTGATCTTTCTCCTTCGTTATATTACAGGTTGTACGATAGACAACGTCGAGTCAAATGCCATTGATGTCGACATATATAACACTAACACTTAAACCTTTCACGATCTCGACTTCGCACCTATCGTCTCTTCTACCAACGTTAATCGTTCTGTGTTTTACATTTTCTTTTTTCAAGTTTTAGGACGTTCATTTTCCGTTTATACGTTTTTTCCCTTGGTTTATAGTCACTAACAATGTTCTTTCTTTTGATCAATGTCAGCCAACGATGATTGCCACAACAACTTTCCACAGTTTAAATGCCTTCACAATATAAATCAATGAGCAGGAGTTTTGCCTTACCTAGATTATGGGGTTAAACAATAGTGCATAATGTAAGTCCAACTCAGTATCGTTCGCGATACTAGTTATACCAAAGGTGGGTTCCTTCATATTATGCATCAGAGGCGTGTGAATTGATTTTCACCTTTACTTATGTTTATTAATTAGTGTAAGTTTTCTTTGCCCTTTTAGATTACATTCAATTACATCATTTGCATTATTATCTCTCAATTAACTCCTTCGCTCTAACTTGTAGATTTTTTGGCTTGTTAATTTTTACATAATATAGATTCGCACAAAAAATAAGGCTACCATTACTTTTTTCTTCTCGTCCAAGGTTCAAATATAGTGTGGTATTCTTATGAAGAGTATCTAATGATGCTTTTTTATTCTCTAACCTCTACATAGATCGTTCAAGATTAAAGAAGTTAGCAAAGTGTTCTTGCAAAGCGCAAGTGTTAATATATCATCTAAGATTACTATCAAAGATTCGAAGAAATCAGTGCAGTATTCTTGAAAGTGTATCTTTAATGCTTTTTTTTTTTACGATCCAAAATTTATAATCAAAGTTAGAGCTAATGCTTTTCCTTTTTTTAATCCAAGATTATAGTTGTATAGCTCCGGAAAACTCTTAAATTTGGTTGTTATAAATAAATAAGGATTTACAGCATAAATGGGAAAAATTTATGCAAATGCATAAATTGATAACTCAAAATAGATGGTGGATCACATTTTTCGACACCCATTTTTATCTAACCGACATTACATAGGGTTAGGGTTAGCGTTTTATCAGTTACTTATATATATTAATATTATATTGTCACCCGCGTGATGTCGGTTAAAATGGGCTTTTAGATTAAATGGATGTTGGTAAAATCGGGTGAATCCGAAAAGATGGTACAGGTAAAACTATGTATAACTTGCACATATTAGAGTATTATTAGACTTATGCATAATGTACAAATATAGAAACAATGAAATAAAAAAACTGTATACAATAATTCACCTGCCATCAAGCCGTGTTTTTCGTTGTACTCCATTTCTATATTTTATTAACTATGAATGAAAATATAAGTAAAAATGTCCTTTTTGATAGTATTTTTATTGAAACATATTCTGAATTAACTACTTTAAATGACGAGTTTAATAAATTATATGAACATTATAATACAACTGTAGATAGTGATGAGTTAGTAAATGAAGAAGAATTTTTTATTAAAAATCAAGCGAGTAATAATAGCACAGTAGAGTATGTTAATAGTTTTGAGTTAGATTGCTTTACACAGCAAGAAATTGTATTATTTTAACAAATATATCAAACCAATATAATTTACAACTTTAATAAATATGATGGAAAAAAAATGTCTGAACAAGACAACCAAGCATTCCTAACCAAAATTTAACAAACTGCTTGTTGTTCTAAAAACTGTTTTAATACTTCTATTAATTACAATGAAGCTTTTAAAAGATTTTGTAAGATTAGATTAATGACACTAGCAGAAAAAAATATGTTTTTTTTAGGAATTCTTGAGGCTAGCATATGATCAGCTACTAATCGTGAAGAAATTAAACAGTATATAACAAGTAATTATAATTTTCAAGAGATTTTAGTTTGCC
The DNA here is from genome assembly GCA_910591775.1 of Dentiscutata heterogama. Lineage (NCBI taxonomy): Eukaryota > Fungi > Glomeromycota > Glomeromycetes > Diversisporales > Gigasporaceae > Dentiscutata > Dentiscutata heterogama. The sequence goes on along the minus strand of CAJVPU010001969.1, from coordinate 8,951 downwards.
AAAACTCTTGGCTTACTATCTATACAATTGGAAAATCTAAATAGGAAGCAATTCGCACACATTATTCAAAAAATAATATAAGTCCTATTGTTCATGGTCTTAAAGAATGTGTTAGTAATCATGCTTTAAAGTTTGAAACAGTATTGCATATACTAACATTCATTCAAAATTTTTCTACACAACATAGTCTTCCTTTACCTGGTAATGTTTAAAAAAATTTTAAAATTAAGGCTATACAAACTTAATAAATTGGTCTCATAACATGGCCGTATCAAATTCTGCAAAACTTTGAAAAAAATTTTTAACTATATTTATTACCTGGGTAAATTTTTTAAGATGCTTATAAAACAATTTTTTAAGTCTTTTATATATATAATTTTTGAGAATAAAAGCTGGATTGGATTGCCGGGCCATCTTTAAAATTGTTAGAAGAACTAAAATAATTAATTTTGTATAGCCTAATATACTAAACAATTATATTAATAAATTATAATCAAAACAGGTCGTCACTTTCATGAAGATACATGCCATATTATATATTTACTAGCATGAAAAGTTATTACTCATTGTTTCATCTTTATAATGATATAATTGATATTAATGATGAAAATAATTATATAGTTAGTTAATCAAGCTTTAGCCGAATCTGAAAATATTACCTTCCCAGAATCAAGTTTTTAACTACATGTAGTGATCTTTGCATGCAATGTAAGGAAATGAGATTTAGTGCTAAGCGATGGACTCTGTGTAAAATATTAAATAAAATAAATGAATAGTCCAATCACTATTCTTGGGCTAGTTTAGAATGAGAGTATTATCAGTAATTATAAATATTTCTTACCCTGATCACTCGCAGAGTATAAATCAGTTATATACTGAATTCTATAAATACAAACAAAAATTTTATTTTTGCTTATACCATGCCACCCAGTGTATAACAATTACAAATTACAATAATTTAAACTAATTTTATTGTATATAGAAAATGTATTGTGACTTCAAAAGAAGAAATTAGAAAATTTGATAATAATTTACAATAACCTGGTATTCCAAATTCACTAGATATAGAAAACCACATCTCGTAGGATTTTGCTGAGAGTATGCACTTGCCCTTTTTATTGCAACAAGAGAAAAGTTCATTTCATATAATAACCCGGGTCAAAGTGACACATCATATGACCATATGCCTAAGAATCTTTGAGCAAAGATATCTCAACAACCATCTGACCAAATCTGACAAACCTTTTTTATTTGAATTCTATAGATTTATAGAATTTGAATAAAAAAATTTTTCACAAAATTTAGTAAAATTGTTGCCGAGATATCTTCGCTCAAAGTTTTGAGGATTCTCAGACGTATAGTCATGTGATGGATCACTTTGACCCAGAATTGGCTTTATTAAATTATATTAATTTATTTATATTAAATACAGGGAGCTATATATTTTAAGTTATTATTTAAAGTTGGAATTTTTGGTATATGTGAAGAGGCATTTCTGTAACAAGTATTAAACTTTTATTATTAAATTAGTTATCATAAATGGCTAGATAAAGATCTGAATTGAATGAGATATTTTTTTTTAGATATTTACGTGACAGTTTGTTAGCATGAAAAATATGTATACTCTTTAAAAAATTTTCTTTTAATATACATATGGGCTGCTGTCAATAGAAATCAAGCAAATCAATATTTTAAAAAAAATCAATGCCTTAACTTTCACTACTCATATCTCGATGAATTTCAAAGTTATTCTTATGATTTAATATTCAAAAAAAAAGCTTGAATCTTAAGCTTTCTTTTAACTATTAAATAATGAGGATAGCTTCAAAATTTATCGAGATATGAACAGTAAAAGTTAAGGCATTTGTTTTTTTTTAAAATGTCGATTTGCTTGATTTCTATTGACAGCAGCCTATATAATAGATACTATAAGATGTATATCATTATCAAGCTGAGATTCTTTAGATTTTTTATTGAATAATTATAGTTTTTTTATTTAAGTTATCATCATCACTATTGGGTTTTTCAAATTTCTAGAATAATAAAATAATTAATAAATTAAAAAAATAAATAATAAAATAATATACTAATCTAGACAATTGTTTTTTTACTCTACTTTTTAATAAATTATTTCATATTTGAACATTAATGAATACTTCTTTTTTTTATTTGTAGCTTGATTATAATTCTCAAAAAAACTTCTAAAATCATTTTTATTAATAATTGAGTTTCTGCTCCAGTTTTTTTTATCATTTTATATACTAATAAATAATTATTTTAAATAATAGTATTATTATTTAATTGTAATTAAATATTTGAAAAAATTTGACTATAAAATTCATTACAAAAATTAGTTAAAATATTTAATTATTTAGCAGTTAATGTAGTATTATTCTCATATTTAATATATAGTTTAAGTAAAAATTCATTACTTTTATACTTATTATTTTTATTATCTAACTTATCTAACTGTAGTGTTCCAAATCGAGCTGGCTTAATTAGGCTTGTCAGAATTAGAAGTTGGCTCAATTTTGGCTTGAAAGGCTTGCGAGCTAGTAGTACAATTTACATAACACAATTTCTACTATTAATTTACATACAATACTTCTCCTATCTCCACTATTAATGATTAATAGTAGAGATAAAAGAAAGTATTGCATAATGTAAATTAATAGTAAAAATTGTATTATGTAAATTATACTACTGGCTTACAAGCCTTACAAGCCAAAATCAAGCCAACCCCTAATTCTGACAAGCCTAATTGAGCTGGCTCAATTCAGAACACTATCTAACTGTCTATCTAAGCTATAAGTATTATTTTCTAAATCTGATTCTTCAGATTCTCATATAAAAGACCCTCTATTTTATTATATACTAGTGTATTAGTATCAAAAATAGTATGCTCATTAATAAGTTTGTCAGTATCATAAGTTGTATAATTACTAAGAAAATTGTTATTCTCAAGTATGTTAGTAATATGCTTATTTGTATTGAAAGTTATATGTTTAGTAGAATTAATAGTCTTAACAAAATTTGATTTTGTTGATTTAGCATTACTCATACAATACCATTTACTATTGCATGTAAAGCAAAATGAAAATTTAAAATCTTTTATAAACTCTATATTGTAATTATATGTTTCTTTTGAATTTTCTAAAGCTTCAATTTGGTTGTTATTAAATTTTTCATTATAGTGAATTGTAAAAGCATAAGGAACTGTTTTCATATGATTTTGTTTTGTAGGTAATATAGTTTTATCACATTCACATAAAAATTTTGAAGAATCTTTTTTGCAATAAAGACATTTTGCACACAGGTAACAAGTACCTATGGGGTATTCAATGCTGTCCATATTAAATTTATCAAAATGAGTAAGAAGTTATTTTTTATATTATTTTTTGTTATACATTTACAAATAAATCATACAATCTTTTATAATTGCACACAATTACATACAATCACATGCAATCATGTACAATCGATTGCAATCGATTGTATGTGATTGTATGTGATTGTTAGCAATCATCTAACCAAATTCTATGAATTTTTTTTTATTTGAATTATATGAATTTATAGAATTCAAATAAAAAAAAATTCACTGAATTTGTTCAGGTGATTCTGAGATATATTCGCTCAAAGCTTTAGGAAAATTTTGGCAAGCTTAGACGATATTTTTAAAAACCTTGAGCGAAGATACCTCAGCAACCCCTGATCAAATTTGATAAAATTTTAATAATCTGAATTCTATGGATCTATAGAATTCAAATAAAAAAAAAATTATCGAATTTGATCAGGTGGTTACTGAGGAATCTTCACTCAAAGTTTTAAGAAAATTTTGGCGCAGCTTCTATTTATGGTAAAAAATGACGTTTTTTAAAAAAAAACTTTGAGCGAAGGTATCTCAGCAACCACCTGATCAAATTAGATGAATTTGTTTTTATTTGAATTCTATAGATTCATAAAATTCAAATAAAAAAAAATCGCCGAGAAATCGCTTACAATCACGTACAATTATATACAATCGATTACAATCGATTGCAATCGAACAATCGGGCATGCAGTGATCTATCAATTTGCAAACAGCGATAAAAGGCAACTTCATTGTGTCAGATGCAGATATAATTTACTCATTTAATAATTACTATTGCATAGCAAACTTATTATAATTAAGACAAATTATGGCATTATGCTTGCAACTTTTGTAAGAACAAAAATTTATACTAACTAGTATGATTGTGGCGCTTACAAGTTCTAACTGAATTAATTTAGTAATGATGAATAACTTAACATTTAAATAATAAAGTTCTTTTGTAGGTGCCAAAAGACAAAATAAACTTGACAAGAAAGTTTTATTTTCGTGTTACGTATTAACAATTTAAACATTTAAATATATTGACTTGCTCTTTGCTCATTTCTGTGAAAAACTGATTTAGAATTGCTCAAAATTGCGATTGCAAGAAGTTTTTCTTTAAAACGATTACTTTTTAAAATTTTTAAAGGAGAATCTGATCCTCTGATTGATCTATTAGCAACTCCGTAGGAATAGGAGAATATGTAAGAGTGAATGTGTATTCTCTATTAACCTCATACTTCTTAAGCTTTTTAATACCATCTAAAACATTTTCTGCTGGGCATTTATAATCTGGAGCCCAGTGAACCACAAAATCCCCTGGAATATATCTATCCGGATATGTGTTAAACGTACGGTCATCTTCATTAAGATAAAGTGCCTAAAATTGATTATAATAAATATAATCAGTAATAACAATATCAAATAATTACAATAATAAATAATGTAAATGACTAAGTTTAATTAACTTACTCCGTTCTTATACTCCTCTCTTCGCATCAGAACAGCCATTGCAAGTTGTTCTCGCAATCCATAATTATAATATTTTCTTTGTTTCTGAGTTTCTCTCAAAAACTTTCGACTCCACTCTGAATTCTTAATTAGAAAAACACCCGCACTTACCATGCTATCATCTCTGGGCCTAGCAATTACAAAACTAATTTCATTAAATTTCTCTTTTCCAACCATTTTTTCAAAATTTTCAAACAATTGTTCGATTGTAATATCATGGTTCGCAATGACAGCATCCATATCCATCCAAAAAACCCAATCATAGTGAGGTAAAACCTTTTCAATAGCGTCAATCTTTCCCCAGACATCTTTTCGTTTCTTAAAAAATCTTTGTTGAGTGTATTCTTCAGAGCGTGCTACAAAAGAATAACCATGTTTTTTGGCATATCTGCGTTTGTTATCTGTTATATTGTCTGCTATAGGATACATACACATATCATCATATATGAAACTACTAGTTACTAATGCTATTGATAATTTACCATTTTCATGTTTAATAGGATGACATATTGTAGATTTAGAGATTGATAAGTGCGCTATTAAATCTTTTACGTCAATTTCTAGATATACGTGGCCGACTCCTATTGTTTCTTCTATTGGAATGGTTTTGACGGAATTTGTCCATTCTATCATTCCAATCTGATCATTGATGAAAAATAATTTTCTTTCATCAGTAAGATTTTCTACTTCGAAATAGTAATAAGCCATTGAAATTCGATTAGGAAATAATTCTATTAAAGTTTTATTTCTATTTGGCATAATGAAATAGTCAAAATTAAGTAAAATATCTATGGATCCTCGACCAAGGATTATGAACATATCATCTGCTGTTTGGATATCAAAGCGACCCCAAACTAGATAAAATTTTTGTTTAGGTGTCAAGGTGTAGGTGTTAATAACAGATGAATCTATAATTTGTCGTAGTTTATTAAGGTCCACTACAGAATGCGAATCAATAATTGCTACATAATCATACGAGATTTCATTCTCAAGCGATTGAATCTATTAAATATGAATATTATAAGACTGATAAATTTAAAAACACTTTAAAATATGTTTACATACCCAAGTAAGAACAATCTTTTGCCAATCAACATTAAATGTTATATTTGGAAACTCTATAATGTCATCATATTCCATAACTTCTGCTTTAAACTCTTTTAATATCTTATAATTAACTCCCTGATAAATTTTCACTAAAAATTTATAATAGATGTTTCCATTTTGTTCCATGCATGGTCTCAAATTATTTTTAATACCAAACATGAATTCTCTAATTAATTTTCTTGTTCTAATTTCGGTAACATGAGAAACTATTACTACTAATAGTTTATGAGACTCCGATGTGATGGAATTATTAAATGTATTAATGGACTGTCCTTCATCCTTAAATATTACACCATATTGCAAATAAGGATCTTGATTAATATTCAATGTGATCAGCACATAATTAAAGAACAACAGAATGAGACATAATACTATAAATCTTTGTATATGTTTTCCTAGTGTCCCTCGGAATAATCTCAAAAAAACTATTTCATTTAGGTATCGTGTCATTTACGTATTATTATTTTAAAAAACGAATAAACACAATATGCGGAAAATGTTAAGTAAATTTTTACAAACCGATGTGACTATCATATAATTAAAGATATAATATACGTTCGAATATAGTATATCCCTAAAATTATTTACGGTGTAATTTTAAATTTATAAGAGTAATTAGAGTGAACTGGATATAGCAAATGCTTATATGTACACATGGTCATATATTTTACATCATATGTGAAACATATGTACAGCAAGATAATTCTGTGAAATGAGCTCTTTGTAGCAAGCGTAGAGGATTAAACTTTATATTGGCTCAAAATAGTAAGTGCTAACTCTCGGAAAAACTTTTTTTCAAAAATTATAGTTCGTATACAATAAAGTTGACGTAAATCAGGAGAAAAATTGAAAAAAAGTTTCCTGAAAAATATTCACTTGCGTAACTTGCGTATACTGCGAAAGATATAAGGTTTTTTTCAAGTGTTAACACTTGCATTCTGAACTGGTGTAAAAATTTAATCCTTTACAGCTTACCATAAAGACGCTTATTTTACAAAATTGACTTACGTTACGTACGACGTACATCACATTCCACTATAGGATATATTGAGTAATTGTTCTATAACTAACTATACTTGGAAAATATAGAGATTGCAGCTATAATTGCAGCTATAATTTCTAAACATCTGATAAAAAATTTGCCGACTGATTTTTGGCGATTCCGTTAAGTTAGTGATTTCGGCATAATAGGGAGTTTCAAAGTTAACAAATAAGTGACGTATTTCGAAAATAAATAGGATTTTTTCAATAGCATTTTTACTATGTTGAATATAAAACGGAAAAATAAAATAAGATTTGCTGATTTTGGCTGAAAAATCATTCGCTAAATTTAAATGTTCCAGAAATAATGAAAACAACTGTAAAATTAAATTTGGTGTCTAGCTAAGTCCAATTACGCCGATTCACCCCCATGTATTGTATTTAATAACACATCTAGAATAGTACGCCAATTATGATTCTGGCATACCGTTGAAACTCCCAAAACTGAACCTGTCAAAATTGATAACCTGTCAAATCTGATAAAAATTAACGTTTCCGTTATAGTTTATAGCGTTTTCAAATTTGATAACCTCTCGATAATGATACTAAATCTGCACCATGTGTATTGGTTTTGAGGGGTTCAACAATATTACACAAAAATCATGTATTCACAAAAATAAATTGCAAAATAATGTGAACTGGATAGTTTAGATGAGGGATATGGTAATACAAGTGATCGTTATGCTTAAACAAGTAAAATTACGGTAAATGAGAAATGAATTACAGAATTAATGTTTCAGGTTTCTGATTTCAAATTAAATTAGTGACTTAAATATCAGTGATCAACGATCACATGATAAACATGATATACTAAAATTTATTTCGCGACATATTTTTGTATTTATTTACATAATCGCTTGTTGATGAATGTTTATCAAAATAAAAAATAGGACTTTTAAACTCCTGCTTATTTTGAAAAAAGTTACCCTTATTTTCTAACCTAAATAAAGATTCCTTAAATTCAGGTTCCATTTACGACATGTCAAATCATTTTGAGTTTACTAATTTCCCACACTTCTGGTTGCTTCTACTAATTCTTCATCACGAAGATGTTATTTTATAAAATCTACATAGATCTACAACTTTATATAGTTATTATATAGGATACTATATTATATATATTAATTTTTATATATTATCTAATATAGAATTTATATAAAATTTATGTAAACTTATATAAATATAATTTTATAAAAAAAAATTATATACTGTTGAACCTCCCAAAGCCGGTATGCATGGTGGACAGATTTTGTATGGGTATTGAGAGGTTATCAGATTCGAAAACATTATAAACTAAGGACTTGGTAGACTAATCTTTTATCAGATTTGACGGGTTATCGATTTTGAAAGGTTCAACAGTATGTATAAATTTTATGTATTGTAATTAAGTAACTTTTATATGTCATAATATCTAAACTTCATATATTATAATTATATAATCTTTATATATCGTAAAACTTAAATAAAATTTTATATAATTTTTATATTTTGTAAAATTTAGATAAAAATTTTATACAAAGTTTATATATAATTTTATATATACAAATATATAACCTTCATATATTATAAAACTTAAATAAATTCTAATATAAATTTTAAAGAGCTAATATCTCGAAATTTTACTAAGGTAACCCTCTATTAGTGTTGGTATCGATCCTTATTTATCGACTTGACTAAGTCGATATTTAAAATTCGGCTTAGCCGGCTAAGTCAGAGACGAATATTTTTTACCTTCGGAATTTATCGATGATTTCATTAAAATTTTGTCGCGACCTTGCTCGTATTTTTTGTTCGTTGATTTCCTTTCGGAATTTTTCGGCTCTTCCTCTTAATACAGTCAGACTTCTCTAAGTGCACCCTCTATAAGTGCACACCCTCTCTAAATGCACGCTCAAGTCCGGCCCAAATATATACTTGACCTCCATAAATGCACATTTTCTTA